>CAUYON010022356.1:0-53664 GCA_963573935.1 Arctocebus calabarensis | reverse complement strand
GGCGCCTGTAGTCCCAGCTACTTGGGAGGCGGAGGCAAGAGACTCGCTTGAGCCCAGGAATTGGAGGTTGCTGTGAGCTGTGATGCCACAGCACTCTATCCAGGGTGACAGCTTGAGGCTCTGTCTCAAAAAAAAGAAACTTAGTAAAACAACTACCTCATATAGCAAGAAGCCGCTGCTGGTGCCTCCAGGAAGTACCTTGATGTGGACGAGTTGTGCCCAACTTTAGTGTCACCTCCAACCAAAATCTGCAGGAGGCTGCAGGGCAGTGGTTCCCAGCTCTGATCCCATGCTAGAGTCCCCTAGGAGTTTTATAAAACTCCAAGTGCCCAGGCTGAACCCACCACCAAGAAATCAGGACCTCTGGAGATGGGGTTCAGGCATCAGTACGTTTTCTGTTATTCCCCAGGTGACTCCAGCCAGTGATGGGAACCTGCTGGGCTGAAGGAGCTGGGCTTCCAGGTGTTGATGCCACTCTAATTTTCAAAGGGTCATTAACTGTTCAAATATCTGATACAATTGGTTGTCATTCTCTAGGGAGCTCAAGATATTTTTTCACCTTTTCTGTTATGTTGCAGAAAGCCCACAGGAAAGCAATTCCCTGCAGGGAAGACCAGAGCTGCACAGAGCTGACAATAGGGGCGTCGGGGTGGGGGAGCCAGGTGAGGCAGGCTTGGGGAGCCAGTGGGTCTCTCAGAGGAGGGACCCTTGGACTTGCCTACAAGCAGGCCAGTGTCCCCCACACCAACACACCTCTCCCATCCCATCCTGGCCGGGAGGTCCAAGGCCTCCAGCCAGGCTGGTGCCAGTGATTCTCTGTCAAGGCAGTCCAGCCTAAGCCCCCACGACCCTCTCAGACACAGAATAAAGTCACAGCATCAGGCTTCCCTTGAGGTTATGCCCAACCTTCCCCCAAGGTGCCTCTCCTTCTCCCACCAGGCCTCCAACTCCCTGTTCACTCCGACTTCCAGACTGCACTTCACACCTAGACATCCTCTGGCTCACAAGATGTTCAAGGTCTTCAGCCAATGCCCGTGGAGTGCAAATCTCCCTGGTAGGAAAAGCCTCTTGTCAGCCCACAGCTCTGCTGACCTTGCTGGTGGAGGTGCAGAGAGCAGGTCCTGGGCCCCAAGCGCAGGCAAGGAGGGGCAGGAGGCACCCTGGATACTGCACAGCCACCAGCCTCAGCCCAGATCCCTGGAGCCTGGGCCTGTGGGGCTGCTTGACACTGGCACTATCTGTCCTTTCTCTCCCTCCCCACAGGTGCATCCTGCCCTCCTCACCTCTGTGTCAGCTCCCCGCCAAGAGCTACAGAAAGGGGCTTGGTAACTCTGGGTCTGTATCTGTCCACACTGTCTCATACTCACTTTATGTCTGAAGGCTTAGGAGTCCATCAGCTCTCTGAGGCTCCATTCCTCCATCCATGAAATGGAATAATAAAAGCACTAACCCGATTGATGTATTGTGAGGATTAAATGAAATAAAGCAGGTAAAGTTTAATCCTCTCATAGAAGATTAAAGAGCATAAGCTCTCTCAGTAAGCGTTGTCATGATCATGGTGTGTGAGGATGTGTGTGGAAGCTCCTCTTTGAACTATAAAGGCCATGTGGGCAAGAGCTTTGCCTACCGGTTGCTGGGTGCCTGGCCTGTGCCTGCCACCCAGGAAGGTCTCAGTGGATATAGTTGAATAAATGAATGAGGCCATAAGCTACTATTATTGCTATTTTATTATTCTCAGGATTGCTGGGGACTAGCATGATTCTCATAGGATTCTTTTGATGACACCACTGGGCCCTTGGGTATTGCACCCTCTCCTCGACCTCTCCAAAAACCACATGGTCCTGACCTCTGCAAGGTCCTGGCAGGTGATGTGCATCTTCTCCCCTCCTCATATTTCTTTGCAACTCTTCTGTCTAGGGGCCACCACTGTCCTCTGCCTCTTGCTCATGCCATGAACCAGAGACAGCTGCACATTCCCAGGCCTCCCTGCACCCAAATGGGCAGCTTCACAGGGAATCCTACACTCATGCAGTCAGACCTGTGGGTGAGGAGTCCCACTAGGTGCTACAAAGCCTGTCCCAGAGCACCCACTGCCAGGCAGCGTTCCACCCAGGGGCCGAGTACTCCCTGCAGTGGGAACTTAGGGCCAAAACAAAAACTTAGGGCCAGCTCTGTGTTCCCCTCTGCTCAGTCTCCCCTGGAAATGCACCAAGTGGGGGCCCAGCCCATCCACACAACCCCCCTTCTTGACCTTTCTCTTCCTTCCTCACACCTCACCCATTTCCCTCTCACTTCTCTCTGTCTCTCTGGGGCAGGTCCTGAGTAAGCCAGCAGACTACCCCTCCCCCACTGCCCTCCAGGCAGGTCTGTAGAGAATTTTGTGGTCCCTGGGCCTGCCATCAGCAGCCAGGGCTTGAGCTCTCTCACCAGTCTCTGACCTTGGGGACAGGTGGGAATGTGGGTGGGGCTGGGAAGAGGAGAATAGGGAAGGGGGAGGTCAAAGTTGATGGGGGCCTGTACTCTGCAGTTTTCTTGTTTGGCACCTGGAAAAACCATCTCAGGCAATGCAGGCCCTAAAATGGAGTGGAGTTAGGAACCCACTCTGCAAAGCTTTGTTCTAAAGAGAATTGGGTGGGCTCCAGGCTGTCTCTGCACTGCCCAATCATGACAATGCCAGCTGGTCCTTAGCAACCTAAGAATGTAGCCCCCTGTCCCACAGTTCAGGAGCCAGTCTTCTAAAAGGTAGTAAGAAACAGTCTGGAAAAAGACTATCATTTCCCTGTTGATTTTTTTCTCAAGAGATTCATAGTATGTCCCAATATTCCTAACTGATAAATATGCAACCTCAAGACTTTCCCTAAACCTTCCGTGACCTAATCAGTGTTTCCTCCTGTGCTCCAGGATTGTGATTGGTTTGCCTGATCAGAGGATGAGGATGGCCTCCCTAATCTAACACTCTAGTTGACTCCGATAGAATCAGGTGTACGTGCCCAAATAAACTTGCCCCCCCTAGACAGGGTCAAGTTCATGGCCCACCCAGGAAATAGGAACGCCACCAATCCTGGCTGCCCTAACTTTTTAAATCCCTGTCCACCATAGCCCATGTGTGGATTTCTTCCTAGTCAGGAATCTCACCCGACCCGCACTCCAAGTGGAATAAAAGCCACTTTAATTGCATGAATTGGATCTCCGTCTTCCTTTCCTCTCGAGTCTCAGAATGATTTTATCCTTGGGTCCGGAAACTTTCAGACTCTCCTATTTATACCAGCCACCCTGGTTATATGGGGCCAGCACCCTACCCATTGAGCCACAGGAGCAGCCCAGACTCTTCTATTTGTAGCTTTCAAAGAATTATCATGCAAGGACCCTCTCTGCTAATTCTCTTTTCTTTTTATTTAGAAGAGCCTTGTAAGCTCTTAGGAAAGTGCTTCCTAAAGTCTATTTCATGAATCTCAAGTTCATGAGTTGTTAATTTGTTTAATGTTGTGTTAAAAAATCTAATCAGCTTGAAAAATGCTGTTTTTTTTTTTTAGAGACAGAGTTTCACTTTTTCGCTCTCAGTAGAGTACTGTGGCATCACAGCTCACAACAACCTCCAACTTCTGGGCTTAGGCAATTCTCTTGCCTCGGCCTCCTGAGTAGCTAGGGCTACAGGCACCTGCTACAATGCCCAGCTATTTTTTTGTTGCAGTTTGCCAGGGCAGGGTTCGAACATGCCACCCTCAGTATATAGGGCTGGCGCTCTACCCACTAAGCCACAGGTGCCACCCAAAAAATACTGTATTCCTAAAGTGAATATGTTTCTTTATTGCAAGATTCTGAGACTTAACTACATACATTAGTAGTGGGTAGAGTGTTTTCCAAACTTCCTTGATGACTCAATACTTTTTTTCTGGAAGATATCATGTGACTGGCATCCCAGACTTCGGGAAATTCTGCCTTTGTCAGGCTCAACATAATAAAAGTTCTCACTGTCCTATTACATGGGGTGTACGATGTTAGACAGAAATGCCTGGAAAGCAAGTAATGGCTATTATTAGAAAGCTTGATGACAAAGCTCTTCTTGTCATAATTCCTTCAGTGTGGCCTCCCAGGCCCATGAACTGTCCTCTTCCAGATGGGCTCCAAGATCTGAAGAGAGCTTTTGTCGTCTGGTCTCCAAGGGTCCCTCGGAATGATGGTCCTGAGAAACTCAGACCTGGGCAAGCACCACCCGCACCCCTCTGCCCAAAATAACTCCGGGCCATTCGAAGCTTTCTGTGTGGAAGGTGACTAAATCATGTGTCCTGATCCTCCAGCAGCCCTGATGTTGATGGAGCTTTGAAATAATCCCAAAGGTTTATGCAGTGCTGTGACAAGAACTTCAAGCGAACTCACAAATCCCCTCCAAAATGTGACATCACACCTTATCAGACCCCACATACAAGTTACTGACCTCAAGACTTGAACTTCAAACTGCATCTCAGGGTTTGGCAGACGCTCTGAGAGCTTAGGCTGTGGCTACACTCTGCCAGCTGCCTCTTAGATAGGGCCACACCTTGTTAGCCTTGAAATCTGGAAGATCCAAGGGACTCTATGTGTCCTCATGAATCTCCTCTGTGTTGGATGCCATCTTTGTGCCTGTTTGTAGAAAGGTGGTGATACAGGACAGGTGGCGCCCCAGCCTGCCGCCTCCACCTTGGTGTTCCCGCAGCAGCAGCTGGCAGAGGAACCAGCAGGCTGGACGATAGGTGGGAGTTGGGGTGGGGGAGTAGAGGAGTGGGGGGAGTGGGGGGCTCTGACCCCCACCAGAGGCTCCAATGGCCAAATGGGCCGGACAACTGCTGTGGAGACACCAGAGCTTGGTGTCTCTTTCCCTTTGCACTTATAACTGAATAACGGAACTCCCATTTCCTATGCCTAGGTCAATTTCATGTAAATTTCCTAGGCCTCAATTGAGTGAATGGACTGTGTTCATTCATTAATACATTCATTCACCTTGCCTCATCAGAAGAGACTGTGTTCATTCATTTCCTGGCCAAGAAACCCATGTGCCTATATCTACCCCTAAACTAAGAGCCCGATGGAGAAAAAGGCGGAGAGACCAGGAGAAAAAACGGAGAGAGCTTTTCTCTCGAGACTTGAGTTCTCTCTCTCTACCGGGAGTTTTAGTGTTTTGTATTCTTTTCTTTCTTCCTTCCTTCCTTCCTTCCTTCCTTCCTTCCTTCCTTCCTTCCTTCCTTCCTTCCTTCCTTCCCTCCTTCCTTCCTTCCTTTCTGGTAGAGACAGAGTCTCATTTTATTGCCCTTGGTTGAGTGCCGTGGCGTCACACAGCTCACAGCAACCTCCAGCTCCTGGGCTTAGGCAATTTTCTTGCCTCAGCCTCCCGAGTAGCTGGGACTATAGGCGCCCGCCACAACGCCTGGCTACTTTTTTGTTTTTGCAGTTTGGCCGGGGGCTGGGTTTGAACCCACCACCCTCAGTATATGGGGCCAGCGCCTTACTGACTGATCCACAGGCACCGCCCTGTATTCTTTTCTTAAATAAATTCTGTCTTGCCACTGATCTATCTTCTGCAGATTTATTCTTCAAATCACCGAGACCAAGAACCTGAAATTCCGGCATCAGCGGCACACCTCACACTTGAATGAGCCTTTACTTTCCACAGAAGCCTGCTTCCATCAGAATTGAGCAACTAGACTTTAATAATTTTAGAACTCACTTGGGACTGATGTGTCCTAATTCCACCAGACCTGAGGCAAGAGGGAAGAGAGAGGGTTGTGGGCAGCCTGACAAAGCTGTGGCTTCCTGTTGAGGGACACATCCAGCCCTCAGTGACCCACCACAAAGGAGGGAGTAGGGGGGTGAATAACGTTCTAGGTCCCCCAGATCCATATGAGGAAACCCTAACTTCCAATGCTTAGGAGGTAACTGCATTTGAGATTGAAGTGGTTTTTCCATGTTATTCTGTCCCTCTGTAAGCACTGGAAACCTAGGATAAAAACATCTTTCTATAGCAATAAACTGTGTGATTTGTGAAATCGTACTTTGATCATCTTGTTTTGACCATACACAATACTTGAGATCTGGGAAATTCGGAAGGAAGGAATTGGCCAAAAATGTGTTTAATAAAGTACAAGTGCCGGGTGGCGCTTGTGCTCAGTGGGTAGGGTGCCGGCCCCATATACCGAGGATGGCGGGTTTAAACCCAGCCCGGCTAGTTAAAACAGCAGTGGCAACTGCAACAAAAAATAGCCGGGCATTGTAGCAATCACCTGCAGTCCCAGCTACTCTGGAGGCTGAGGCAGGAGAATCGCCTAAGCCCAAGAGCTGGAGGTTGCTGTGAGCTGTGGCGCCACAGCACTCTATCGAGGGCAACAGAGTGAGACTCTGTCTCAAAAAATAAATAAATAAATACATAAAATAAAGTACAAGTGCCAGAAATATCCAAAAATAGGGACATGACCAGATGAATAAAAGCATGCCACGTATCTCTTCAGAATATCACGAGACTGCGTCATACGTGGAAAGGTTGCCACCACATAATATGCAGAAGGGAATTATCAGTTTTACAGGATGGTGGCAGAGTCCCCCAGGGAGTTTCTACTTGGCCCAGTACCAGGAGGCCTCTTTGCTGTGAAATGTGAAGCCCCCAGGGAATGGTCTGCATGGGCTAAGAGGAAACACACAGATATAGGAGGGGGCCTACTGAATTAAAAGAAATAGCAGGAACTTGAGAGTTGGCACTGGCAGCTAGAGGAGAGAGGAGCTGCCAAGTAGGGCACCCAGGCATTTTCACTGGTATCTGTGAAGGAGCGGCCATCGAGGATTCCTCGCCGCAGAGGCTGGGCACCATGGAACATTCTCTTGTACTCATTTGCCGCCTTCCCACATGAGGTCATCTCCCTCTCTACCGTTGTGCCTTTAGTAAGTGACAAGGGCGGAGTCCCCGCAGGCAGCAGAGCTCATAGAAATCCTCAGAGCTGCAGGGGGGCCGCTGGGTCTACCTCCACACTCAGTGGGGCAGGCAGGGCCCTGCAGGAAATGGCACCTCACGGTGGATGCTGCGCAGATGGCAAGGTAACCAGGGCTGGGAACAGCTCGGCACCGTAAACCCCACCAGGCCTGAGGCAGTGGGGAGAGAGGGCGGTGCTGCCTGACAAAGCTGTGGCCTCCTCTTGAGACCCCACAAGGAGGGAGTACAGGGTGGCTACCGTTCTGGGCTGCACTGGTTGCCCAGATCCATATATGGAAGCTCTAACCTCCCGTACTGCAGGAGGTGACTGTATTTGGAGATAGAGATTAGGTTAATCCCACCTGACTGCTGTCCTTACAAGAAGCGGTAATGTGGCCATACAAAGAGACACCAGAGTCACACACACAGAGGAGAAAGACCACGTGAGGGCCAGGAGAAGGTGGCCATCTGCAAGACGAGGAGAGAGCCTTAGAAGAAACCCACCCTGCTGATACCTGGATCTCAGACTCCCAGCTCCAGAACTGGGGGATGCATTCCGTGTTTTAAGGTCCCCAGTCTTTGATTCTCTGCTATGGCAGCCAGAGCAAATTAGTACCTGAACACCCCAACCTCAGCTGCCTTCCTCCTTTCACCTCACGGTCTCTGGCTGGTGCTTCCATTGAGCACACAGGTGAGTAGGTGCGGTCGACACTGGTCAGCCTCCAAATGCCGAGCCGGATAAAGTGGAGAGTGGACCTAGGAAGCAGACACGGGGCTCCGCACCCCTGGGAGGGGTATTGAGCCAATTTAATGTATCACAGGATAGGTGACCCAGGCCGCTGACCGCTGACACCAGCTTTACAAATAGGACACAGAATGGCATGGTGTCAGCAAGGCACCTCTTGGACCAAGATTGGGAGAAAATGGAAAAAATGGCAATAGTTGGTAGGATTGTGGCTGATTTTTTCCCCCAGGCTTTTCTTTACCAATATGTTTATATTGTTTGTAGACCCAGAGGACAAAACCTATAGGCACCTTTTCAGAAGAAACAGCTTAATCTAGTTTGGGGGACAGCTGGCCAGAGTCAGGGAGGCTGCAGGGGCAGAAGAGTGGTGGGTGAGGGCAGGAAGCTCCCTTGAAATACTAAAAGCTCCATTAGAAGGTGCACCTCGCCCCTGGGTTCTCCTGATAAATGGTAGACCAAGAGCATAACACTCTACTGTAATGGGTGACTCTGGCTCGGTGCCTGTGGCTCAATGGGCTAAGGCGCCAGCCACGTACACCTGAGCTGGCGGGGTTCAAATCCAGCCTGGGCCCACTAAACAACAATGACAGCTGCAACCAAAAAAAAAAAAAAAAAATAGCCGGGCGTTGTGGCGGGTGCCTGTAGTCCCAGTTACTTGGGAGGCAGAGGCGGGAGACTCACTTAAGCCCAGGAGTTGGAGGTTGCTGTGAGCTGTGATGTCACAGCACTCTACCCAGGGCGACAGCTTGAGGCTCTGTCTCAAAAAAAAAAAAAAAATACATACATATATATATATATATATAAAATGGGTGACTCCAAGCGCTGGACTCTGTCTCAATGTGGGGCAGGCACCCCTATGGTTCAGAGAGGAGCAAAAGCCTGGGGAACTGCCCTACATACCCGTCGCCCCTCACTTCTCAGAGTCTTGGGAAGCCACCATTCATGGCTGGGCTTCCTGCCTTAGGAAACCCTCAGGGATTTCTTCCCTTCTGGGTGAGACTGAGTTGCTGCCCAGGCCTTTCTCCCCTCCACCGAGAAGTCCTAGAGCAGGTGCGCTCACTGTCGCCAGCCCCTCCCTACCAGCCCCAGGCCTTGAACTCCTTGGTTTTCCAGGTAAGGAGGGGGTACTTCTACTTGTTCTCATGAGGACCTCAGGCAGAACCAGACCAGGGGGAGAGGAGAGGGGTTCTAGAAACACATTTGTTCCCCTTTCACAGGGCTGGCAGGGGTACACATACTCAGCTGTCCCCAAATCTCTTTAAGCTCTGGAAATGAAAATACAAACACAGGACCATTTACCTCACAAAGGTTGCAGAACTGGGGTCAGACCATGTGGCATGCAGGCACACCTGACAAGTGGGGAAGGCGGGAAATCTCAAAGTGGTGAGCTAACGAAGGCTGCCTGTACTGGGCAACCGGAGGTCACGGCTATCAGGCAGCTCCCATGTGCTAAATCTGAATGCACTCCCCCTGCCACTCTGTGAGAGGTGCTGTGAATCTCTCCCATTGTACAGATGAGGAAACTGAGGCACAGAGGGGTGACATAACTAGCCTGTGGCCATACAGATAATAATGGTAAAGCTGGGACTTGACCCCCGGCAAATCCAGTGGCTGCCCAAGGTGGATGGATTGTTTGAGCTCAGGAGTTTGAGACCAGCCTGAACAAGAGTGAGATCCCCATCTCTAAAAATATCTGGGCATTGTGGCGGGCACCTGTAGTCCCAGCTACTTGGGAGTCTGAGGCAAGAGAATCACTTAAGCCCAAGAGTTTGAGGTTGCTGTAAGCTGTGACATCACAGCACTCTACTAGGAGCGACAAGGGAAGACTCTGTCTCAAAAAGAAAAAAAAGAGACAGAGCTTGCCCTCAGAGATGCTGGTCTTGGCAGGGAAGAAATTTATTACCTGCAGGAAAACAAAATATATTTCCATGAGCAAAGGAAACCCTCATGAAGACAACCGGACTGGTCCTATGAAATCCAAAAATGCTCCCTGGCTTCAACTGGCCAAGGTCTTCCCTGTCTGCAGGCTGACAAGGTTGTCCCTGGAGAGAGTAGTGTTCAAACAGCTCCTCAAGCCCTTTCCTCCCCAGAGTGTCAACTCGTAGACTTAGATTAGACCTTACAGTGCTCATCAGGAAGAGTTAATTATGGGGAACAGTAGGGACAGGCCATTTTCAATCTCTCTAATCCTCCCTGGGGCTATCTGACTGGAGCTCTTTGCCCTTCAGGATCTTAACAGAAGTCTGCTTGTTTAGGAACCATTAGTCAAGTACCGGACACAAGCTGGGAGTCCTCTAGGCTGCAATGGACTCTCCCTGACCACTGCTGCGCCTCCCTGCTGCCAGCAGGAGTGGACAAGGGACAAGCATGTGAAGGACCCCAACTGTCTGGCTTGGAGATGGGGAGAGAGGGAGAAGGTGTGAGCCTTTAATCTTCCTTTTCTTGACACCTGAAAGTGTATCACATCCATCAGTCACACATTAATCAGCTCTTCTCTGGGCAAAGAGCTGAGCTGGGAGACTAGATGGGGCAGTGTCTCCATTATTCATCATTAGAGCTCTCCAGCGGGGATTGGTGGAGTTTTAGTCTTCACATTACACACATTCAGGGAGTACAAGGCAGTCTAAGGCAAAACTAGACAGTGGGTGCTTAAAAATTCACTAATATCATCTAACACAACCGTGCATGTAAAATATCTCATAATTCCAATTAATAGCACATACTGAAGCAAGGCATCCATAAAACAAGCAGTGAGGGAGATTTATTGGACAGGCATTACCTAAGATCATTTTCCTTCTGCTTGAGAGAAGAGCAAACCTGCCCTTATCAGCTCTATCCAGCAAAATGGGCTGAGCCTTGGAAGTGGTTATTACCTATGTCCACCCATCTTGCCATCCCACGGATATTTTTGCACCCAGTGGGCAGGGGGGGCTTGTTATATGAAAAGCTAAAAGACAGTGACACTTCAGGGACACAGCCAGTTGTGGGATCCTCTAACATAGGAGATACTTTTCCTACCCATTTTTCAGTGAAGCAAGAAGTAAGGACACTTTTAACTGCCAATATCAGAAAATCCAGCTCAAAGTGGTTTAAACTGTAAGACATGTATGATCCCATACAATAAGAAATTGCAAGGTAGGCTGGCTCCAGCAAAGGCCAATTTAGCAGCTGAATGACGTCACCAAGGACCCAGGTTCTTTCCATCCCTTTGCTCTGCCATCCTCAGTGCTATCATCTTTAGGCATGTAGCTGGATGCCTATGGAGGTCCACACCCAGTATCCACAGGTTTAAAGAACTATCTCCTCCTGTGAGAATGAGATGAATCCCTTAGAACATGCCTTACAAACTCCCTCTTATAGCTCACAGAATTGAGTCATGTGCCCAGGCCTAAGCCAATCAGAGGCAAGAGGAATGAGACTGGGACTACTCTGGTTTGAAGCAATCATGATCCACCTCCAGGGCTAGGGTTGGCCCCTGCTGGGCTGCAGCCCAGGGCTGCTGAGAAGGTGGAAGCCTGAATGAAATCAGTCTCTGTTAGTGAGGAAGAAAGTAAACTCCAGCTGAGAAGGCCAGCCCCAGGAGTTAGCATATAGCAAGCACTCAATACATAGTTATTTTTTTTAAGTGGCTTTCCAAAGGGCACAGAGCTATAAGTGGCAGAGCCAGAACTCCAGTCCAGAAGGAGAACAAGGATGCTAAAGATAAAATGGGCTGGTTCAGAGTTGCTCCACAGTACAGCCCTCAGGATGGGGGCAGGGGACCTTTACCTTTGGGGAACCTATTTTGTCATCTTGAAAGTGAAGGGCACAGCATTAGCTTTCTGAGACAGGGGACCTCCCTCCACCATGACCCCATAGTCCTCCCCTGCCAACATCCATTCAGCCCAGCTATCACATCACAGCTGCATTTTTCTGCCTCTTCTGTACAAAATAACTAAAAAAAAAAAGAAAAAAAAAGACAGTTTCCCCTCTGTCCACATTTGATTTATGGCTGCAATTACAAGCTTTCCTTCACAATGCCTGCATGCCAGCAGATGTCTTCTGCAAGTTAGCAACGTTGCCATCCCAGCTGCTCATTCAACCCCCAACATGTGTGCTACTGAGGACCCCTCCTCCTCATTCTGAGAGATGCCAGGCCCGCCCCTCCCTCACTGCCTGGGATGTATCAGGGCTGAGAGAGAGATAATGATTGCTTTCAGCAGAGACCCTGAAAGACAGGAGCAACTCCTCCCTCTGCAGTCAGGTGTGAGGTGTGAGGGGTGAGTGGGCAGTGTCCTGCATAGGGCTTCCTTACCACTGAGGTCTTTATCCTTCATTTCAGCAGGGATCTTGTCCTTTAGAACAGACAAAACTCCAGGCCATGTTGGATTAGAACCCTAACTTCTGCCCCATTTTACTACCTCTTCCTAAAATGACCACTCTGGAGTTAAGGGCTCTGAGTTCAAATCTTGGCTCTGCTTCTTGAACAAATTACTTACCTCTGTGTCCCAAGCTCATTTTATAAAATGGAAATAATGATAGTGTCTAAGCTCAAGCTCCTGTAACAGAATACCACAGACTGGGTAGCTTATATAACATTTTTTTCACACAGTTCTGGAGGCTCAAAGTTCAAGATCAGGATGCCATCATCATTGAGTTGGGTGAAGATCTTCTCCCGGATGTAGACTGCCAACTTCTTGTACCCTCATATGGTGGGAAAAGAACTAGTTAAATCTCTGGTTGCTTCTTAGAAGGGCACTAATCCCAATCGTGAACACCCCAGCCTCATGACCTTAATCATCTCCCAAAGTCCCCACCTCCTGAGGCCCTCACCTTGGGGATTAGGATTTTGACCTATGAATTTTGGAGTAACACAAACATTCAGTCCACAACTGATAGTCCCTAGCTCACAGAGCTATTCTGACCATTAAATAAGATTAGATTGTAGTCCTTAGCTTAGTGTCTAGCGTGTAGTTTGTGCTCTCTCTACATTCATTTTATTAGTACTATTTGAGTTTCTTTTCTAATCTGGAGTAACTGTTCATTACCACTCACTGAGCACTCTTGCCTGCCAGGCCCTAGACAGGTTGTCTCCATGTAGTATTTCAGGTGTCTTCACATTACCTGGAAGATAACACCCCCATATTGTGGATGAACAAACTGAAGATTCAAGGGGCTAGGAACTTGTCTAATGTCTTGCCACCAGGAAGCAGGAAAATGGAAACAGAAACACAGATCTGAGACCAGAGCTCATACTTTTTCAATACATCAACTGCCTTGCAAATTCATTTTACCTGAGTAATTGAAGGAATTTGGGGAATTAGGAATACTCTGAGATATTGGAAAAGGGCATCACCAACTAAGACACAATGCCACAATTCCTAAGGTCATAGGCATCCTGTGCCTCCATACAGGCAGGGACTGCCAATCCTCATGACCTCCCACATCTGTGACTTTTATACTCTGCCACCTCATTCTCCATTAGGATCCCAGGAAACCTGGTAAGAGAGAATGACCTACAAGGTCACCACATGGAAACGAGCTGCAAAGCAAAACAAAACACAAGAGCTAGGCATGTCAGGGTGAGGAGGTGCTGCTGTGGCCCTTGAGAAGGAAACATTCCCTCTGTCCCTCATCACTGCCCTCCCGAGGCAACTCAAGGATGTTCTTGGGCCACTGCACTAGTGGGTGGGATCACTGTGCCTCTTAAAAAAACAAACAAACAACAACAACAACAAAAAACAGTGCACTGGCTCACCAGCCCTTGTCCTCCTTGCTGAGTCAAAAGAGGAAAGGCCCAGGGGGTCCTTACCTGTGGCTGTTGCTGTTCCTGCCTGTTTCCATTTAGCTCTGGACATCTTTTTCTTGCACTTCTTCCCCCACTCTAAGCCTGCTCCCATTCAGACAAGTCTGTTCCCTGGCAGGAAACTTGGGGGTGAAGGCCACACATCAGGGCACAGTTGCTTCCTGGTGCTGGCTTTTGCTTGCCTGAGGCTTGGGTATGTTGTTAGGAGAAAGAGGCTCTTTGCGCCAATGGCTCTGAGGCCTGGCTAGCTGAGGAGAAAGGCAGCCTAACATTGCTTCCTCGGCTGGAGTCAAAGCCCCAACCAGCAGCTAGGAAACCTATTCTTTTGCTTTACTTTTTGAGGGGAGGAATTGAGGGGCTAGGACTCATTGGGCACTTCTGGGTCCTCTGAGCTTCCATTGTAAGGCCATCTCTATCTCACCATGACATCAAGAATAGGCAGCAGCAGCCTATTCAGGGTACCGAAAAGGAAAAGCAAAAGAAAGAAAGAGGAGGGGCTGTGCCCTTGAGCCTTTAGAGATAAAAAGGTTGTGCCTCAGCCCTTGGGAGTTTGCAGTTGAAAGGCCCATGACACTTCTCTGACTGGTGACTGCTGACCTTGAAAGCATTTAATTTAATAATTCCAAGAAAGAGAGACACTGGGAGTTAGAGGACAGATTGTGGAGAGACGAGCACAGGATGGGGTGTGTGGGGGGATTGTCTTATGCCCTGTAAAGCTACCAAGGCACCTGCTCAGACCAGGTCCTTTCATGTCCTATGACAGAAGACCAAGTGACCTTGAGACAGCAGGGAAAAGATTAGAAGCCACTCCTGACAAACTGCTCATGTGTCCTGCAGAAGACCCGAGACTGGTTTCAGACCTCAGGTCAGTGTGACAATGCACTAGCCATGGTCAAGATCCAGCTGCAGGCGGGAATGTGAGACATGTCCTCAGGATAGCCTGGACATACAGCAATGGGATGGCTGTTGGGGGGGGGGGGGGGGGAGGAAGAGAGAAGGGAGGGCTGGCCAGGAACGCGGTGTTCTCAGGAAACAGCAGTTCCTCTTGCAAACCCTGGCTCCTCGCCTGTGACAAACTTCCTGATTCTGAACTATCCAACGGTTCTTGGTGCTGGCACCTTCCCCGTGCGAAGCAGGCGACACAGGGGACTCACCTCGGTGAAGACCTGTGTGCTGCACTGTGCTGCCTGACACCCACCCTGACTCCCTCAGAGGTGGCACCACTGTCCCCACCATGCAGAGGCACACACAAGGTGAGGGGCAGAGACAGAGCCCCTCCTCTCAGCCCTAGGAATCAGGGCTACACTGCGTGGGGACAGCTTGTTTGTGAGCAGCCTGGTCCTCGAACTGGGATTACAGGACCTACATTCTCATCCCATTTGAGTCACCAACTACCTGGATGTGCTAGGGCAACGCCTGTCATTTTGGGGGACCTCAGTTTCCTGGCCTGGAAGTATGAAGTTGGATTTCAGAGCCCCCTTTCAATGTCACGGTTCTAGAATTCCACTTTGGGGATGAACAAAAACAAGCCACATGAACAGCCTGTTCTGCATTCCTGCACTGGCTTGTATCTGGGTGTCCTACGGACTCCCATGGGAGGAAAGGGCAGTCCTTCTCCCCTGGCAGGTCACAACCTGCCCTAGCAGAGGCTCCCTAGCAGGGCCTGCCTCACCTTCTGCCTCTGATTTACATTCAACTCGACAAACATTGACTGGGCCAATCATGTGCTTGGTTCTGTGCTAGGCATCACTGAGCTCAAGGAATGTCCCTTCAGAAAGTCTGTCTCCCTACTAGAGGTTAGCAGAGAGACAGATAATACATCTTCACTGAAAGGAGGACAAGAGACAGATCTATGAAGGGCATACTCGAGATCAGGGAAGTTTTCACATAGGGGATGTCTCCGAGGCTGGGTTTTGAAGGCTGAATAGGAGCTCAATAGACAGCAACAATCCCTCTAGGCAGACAGAATAGAATGTATTCTATTTGAAAAGCACAGCAAAGAGGAGAGCTGCAAGTGTTTGAAAGGAAATGAGGAGGAACACCAGGGATGAGGCTGCACTGCAAGGGGGCAAAGCACAAAGGCATGTGCCCTCCCTCGCAGAGCTTCCCTGATGGGAGAGTTGGTGACCCCTAGCTCATCCAGCCTGGCTTAAAACAGCTTCTGGGTTCCAAACAGCTGTTCTCCTTCTGTCTCGGGGGCCTGGAGCTCTGTCTCCCACTATGAGAGGCGGGGAAGTGAGGACCTGGGAGAGAGGGAGGGACCCAAGGGACCCACCCACACCCGAAGATTTACCAGTCTGACAACTTCTTGACCTTGCCCTCCTTTTAGACCCAAAGTTCTCAACAGGGGGCAATTTTGGCAAAGTCTTGAGATGTTTTCGGTTGTTGTGACAGGGTGCCATCTAATGGGTAGAAGACAAAGATTCTGCTACAGATCCTAAAATGCACAGGACGGCCCCCATAGCAAAGACTCCTCAGCTCAAAGAGTCGATAGTGCTGGAGTTGAGAACCTGCGAAGTTGACACAGGGGCATCAGGGTGGTCCTGCCCATGACCCGAACAGGAGTAGGGATGCCTGAGTAGGACTCCTCAGAAGGGTCTCCTCATGAACCCATGTCACTAATGAACCTTAGAGAGGCTGTAACCATCCCGAGGTCCCCTGTGGCAGCAGCAGGGCCACATGTCCTGCCCAGTGCTGGGCACCCTGAAGCACTGTTCAGCTGATCTCCTGCCTTGGACCCTGGGACTCCTCTACCCACTGGCCTCCCTCGAGTCCCAAGCTTAGGGCTCTGAGCCACAGCCCCAGGAGCCCCCACAGTGCCCAGCCCCAAGCTTGGCAGCATCCTCTGTCGATGAAGGACTCGTTGGCTCTAAGGAAGATTTTCCATCAGATTAGTTCATGTCTGGGGTAGAGCACAGGTCCACGAGATGGGCTGTCTGGGGTGGAATCCAGCTGCTTCCCTTCCTGCCCTATGACCTGGGGCAAATCCCCTTGCTTCTCTGTGCCCTGGCCCTTGTCTTTGAAGTGGTGGTGGCAACTACAGAGTCCTTTGGGCAGTGCCAAACACGAGATAAGAACGAGTTGCATTCCTGTTACACGCCTTCAGGCTCACTTGGAAGCCTGAGCATGAGAGTCCTAATCTTTGGTCCACCTGGGGTCAGCACAGGGGTGAAGACCACCCCCCATTCCTGGCCAGATCCTGCATCAGTGTCCTCACTGCCTACCCCAGGTGTGTCCAGTGCTGACTGGACGAGAGAAGGTAGGGGACAGTTCTGCTAGCAGAAGCCCTTATATCCCTTCTCCACACACATGCCCTGAGGAAGAGCCAGGAAGCTCTCTGCCCCGAACATATGGTTCTAAGGAGGGTGGTCCGCAGAGAGATCACGGCGCTCCCTGCCAGCCCCAGCACCCCAGCTTCCCCACCTGTCCCTCCCTGTCCCCAGCAGCTCTCACTCCCAAGGCCTTCTGGTGCCTCTGCAGGTTCCCACAGGACTTCGGAGCTGTCCCAGGCCTCAGGCCAAGGCCCTCACCATCTTTGCTTTCCCTCTAGCTGTCCCTGTGTATGTCAAACACACTCATCTTACAGAGAGTTCTGTCTCCTGCCATAAGTACTCCCAAGATCAATATCCCAGACATCCACTCCTGAAGCCAGGATTATGATTCACCCCCTTCTTGCCCTGGGAGGAATTGTTGCATTCTGTCCCAGCATTAGCCCAAGGAGGCACATGCCCTGTCCCCAGGTTGACTGTTGCTTCCCACCTGTCCCCCCCGCCCCATCTCAGCAGTCCCACCACTTGCTTCCATTCTTTGCCTCTATCCTGTAGCTCCTGTTTTCTCCCCAGAAGGTGGCCCTAGAGGAGTCTGCCTATTGCCAGGGCATAAGCCCTGGGTGACATAGGGAAGGAGAAATCCAGCCTTTAAGCCATCCTTGGGCCTTAACATCAAGCCGACCAATCTGTAGGCCTTCAGTCTTGAATTCTGTGTTATTAATGTTGTTTAGCACTTTCTCATTAAAAGGCTCATTTATTCCTTGCAACAGCCTGGCAGTTAGATAGGACCAAGTCTAAGGCTCTTCTTGCAAGGTTTGAGGGGTCTCTGCCATGTCCCTGTTCTTGATATGGCTGATGCTTAAAGGCAACCACCATTATTTTCATCTCTGCTGGACCCTAGCCCAGTCTCTTCCTTCACCTCTTCCCACCATATGTCCTGGAGCTTGGAAGAGACCCAAGTCAGGAGAAGATGTGAGAACAGAGACACTATGGCCACTAGACCCGGTCTCCTCCCAAAACTCCTATCTCTGGCTGTTTCCTCTGTCCAGGCTAATGGCATTTAGCCTTCTCTGTCCAGGCTAATGTCTCTGAAGCTAAGCTGTCCTTCAAGGCTAACCTCAGACCTCACCTCCTCCAGGAAGACTTCCCCGAATGTAGCCATAGTGCTGTCTCCATTCTCAGAATTCCTAAGGCCAGTAGAGTCTATAGGAAACATACATGGCCTCTGGTTGAGTGTCTAAGTCATTAGGACTGGTCACAAATACTCTGGCCCTCTCTTTCTCTGGACTCTTAGCAGGGGTTACTTCCCACCCACTTGGAGTTAGTTGGGGCCATGAGACTTGCCATGTGAATAGAAGCAATGAGTGTCACTTCTAGGGAGCAAACTCTTCTCCACTACAACTGTCCAGCTTCCAAATGATGGCTTCCTGGCTCCCTGACTGACTAAGGTAAGCTGAGCCCCTGAAGATCAGTGATGCACACATCATTCTGAGCAGTAAATAAATCCTTGTTGTTTTAAATCACTAAGATTTTTCAGAGCGACTTGTTACAACAACATAACATACCCTACCCCACAGTGCATTGTATAAGCAACCAGGACATCCCTTCACCAGCTTAAGATGTGGAAGAAGTTTCTATTTTCTTATAATTTTCATTCAAAGTATAAAAACTTTGATCCTTGCTTTCTGAGACTGGTAGGAAGTAGTCTCTCTCCCAGAGTCCCCAGTCCTCGGCACTACCCAGTGACCTTGTAGTGTTGCTATAACAGGATACCTGAGGCCGGATAATTCATAAGGAAGAAAGGCTTATTTAGCTCATGCTTCTGGAGGCTAAGTTTGAAAAAAATGACACCAGTATCTGCTCAGCTTCTGGCAAGAGCTTTTGTGCTTTGTCACCATATGGCAGGTCAAAAAGGGAAGTGGACACCAGTGAAAAGACAAAACCCAAGGGGCAGCTCAGTGGTTAGAGTGCCGGCCACATACACTGAGGCAGGCGGGTTGGAATCCGACCCAGGCCTGCTAAACAACAATGACAACTGTCAAAAAAAAAAAAAAAAAAAAACAGAATAGCTGGGCGTTGTGATGGGTTCCTGTAGTCCCAGTTACTTGGAAGACTGAGGCAACAGAATCGCTTAAGCCCAAGAATTAGATGTTGCTGTGAGCTGAGCTGTGATGTCATGACATACTACCGAGGGCAACATAGTGAGACTCTGTCTCAAAAAAAAAAAAAAGAAACCAACTACCTGCTACATCCGGATTTATTTCAGTAACTTGAAACCTCAGAGAGAATGGCTCAAGAGATCGTCACTCTCCGAAAGGCCACAGGCTCACTGAGAGACCTGAGCCTGCACCACCCACCAAGCAGCCATCAAGCTCCTTGTCTCCATGGCAGGGGAGAGGGCAACACAGCCCCCTGTTTCCACAGGGCTAGAGCCCAGGCCTGGGTAATCACAGTACCCAGCCATACCCTCAGCTAGAATCGTGAGTACCTACTGATTTCACCCTTGGGGATCTGGCTGCCCCAAACTATGGACACCTGCCTGCTCTAAAATGTGTCAACATCTTCTCTAAACTGAAACCTCCCCCCGTATGGCAGTCGTCCCCTCTGCTACCCCAGGATAAGAAGTCCGCTGTCCCTGGGAACTCTCACTTGTGCATCCTGCTGCTCTGCTGCCTCTTGCCTCCCTCAATACCCTGGAATGTCGCATGGCCCCCAGTGAATGCTGCCACAGTGAGCGCCTGTGGCAGGGGAGGCATCCCAGCCTCTGAGCAATGTTCTCAGACTCAGCCAGAGAGGATCAGGCTGTGGCCTCCCCCCACGGTCTCTGGCCTGAGCCCAGGGCCAGGCGAGGAGGAACGTAAGGGACAGCTGGAGAGGACAAAGGTGGTGTGCTGAAGGTGGTGGTGCAAAGTGATCACAGCAGTCCAAGACTCCGGGTTAGATGGAAATTTCTGCCCCTTGACCCCAGGCTATTCTTCTTCCTCAACACTCCAGTCTCACTTTGCATCATTCACAGATTCCTGAAAAGATACCAAGGAAATCAGTTGGGGGAAATTGCCCCTGGTCAAAATCTGCCCAGTGCAGAGTGTGTGTTGAAGTGTATCTTTGGTGAAGCCTCCATAAAATATCACCCCTCCCACTCCATTGCACAGTCTGGTGAGCTCCTCTAGGCCCTGCCCTCCCTCCAGGCTCGCAGGGTGGAAACGGAAGCCAGGCTGGGGAGAACCTCCATCACGGGGGACATGAAGGGATAATAATGTGACGTCTGCCGGCGTGTGAGTCACAAAGAATGAGTCAGCCCTGCATGTTTGTGCTGATGACCCCTAGCAGAAGCAGGCAGGCTGCAAGGGAGGTTGACCTCACCTCACCCTGGGTGTGCAAACTGCTACGTGCATGTGTAGGCTCGGGTGTGTTTGCATACCGATGTCTGACCTCAGGTCTGAAGACATGGGCCATCCCCTTTCCAAGTGGCTTCCTTCTATTTCTCCATTTGACTGAGAACAATCTGGCCCTAGCTCTCGTCCTCCAGCCCCGTGCCCTCCTCGGCCCAGCCAAGTTCCCGGGTTGGCCCGCATTGCTCTCCTTCCGTGGGTGAGCTCCCAGTGTTAGTTACCAGGGGCACTGCTGGACCTGGGAGCAGAGGGGACTTTTTCTACTGCTTACTGGTATTTTTTGCCACAGCAATATTTTGCCTATTTAATAAAGAAATGGAAGGGTTTTTTTAATTTTAAAGAATTCATTGCCGATATTCTCCGGGAGAAAAGAAGAATCTCTTGGAGGGATTCCTGATGCCCCCCCATACACACCCCCACAAACACACACTGCAGGCAAGAGGGAGCAGAGCACCTCAGAAAAATTCTGTGACCTCCCAAGACCACAATGGGTGGCTGTGCTTGCACTATTCAGTTCTCCCACAATAGGCCACTGGCCCTTGAGGTCATCCTAGAGCTGTGGCTGGGCTCTGTCCCCCCGGGACTGAACCTCCCCCAGCTCAGGCCAGCTGCCCCCAGCACAGGCCCTTCACCAGCCAGGCCCTGGGGAAACAACTGGAACCAATGACTCCAGTGGCTACAGCTAAATGACCGGCCTTCCAAAATAAGCAGAAAGAAATGAAGGAGCTGGGACTGCCAGCATCAACCAGGGAGGCAGCTGAGGGCAGAGAGGTGGGGGCAGAACCTGGGAACATATTGCTCAAGGGAGTGGCAGGGGCTGGTCTAGGGGAAGCCCTTTGGACGCAGAGTAGACATGGAGAGTAGAAGGTAGGGCAGGGCACTTCCCTACTGCACCCTCAGCCATACACATATACCAGAATGTGTACTCTTTCTGGAACTTCTGAGACATATTTGAGGCTCAGAGGAAATGCAGTATATATTGAGTGGACAGATGGATGAACAGATAAATGGTTAGCTGAGTAGATGGCTGGATGGATGAAAGAATGAATGGGCAGATGGATAGATGGCTAAACAAAGCAATAAATGAATACGTTTGTGGGTAACAAGTAAATAAATAAGCATGAGGGTTTTTTAGGTCAATGACACCAAGGTGAATCAAGAGTCATAAGTTCATGCTTATTGAGTCTTTAATCCTATTTTTGCAAATTTGTTCCAAGAAAATAATTCAGAAAAAGGAAATTGTTTTGGGCCCCAAAGGTTGCAATAGCTTTGCTTCTACAGAAAGATCTGACTGCCCTAAATGTACCTTGATCAGCCCTGCTGAGCAAATTTGGGCAAAACGTTAAATTGTACATTCAGATGATGGCCAGAGTGACAGTGTAGAAAAAGGAAACCACATTTCCAAAATACTATTAAAAACAGTTCAAAATGTGTGAGTGTGTAGAGCTTTGTTAGAAATCAGGAGGAAAGGTCTTTGGTGGGAATGCTGGGCCTGGTCGTTCATGCCTGTCATCTGGGAGGTCAAGACAGAGGACTTGAGCTCAGGAATTAGAGACCAGCCTGAGCAAGAGGGAGACCCTATCTCCAAAAACTAGCAGGGTGTTGTGATGAGTGCCCGTGGTCCCAGCTACTGGGAGACTGAGGCAAGAGTTCGAGGTTGCTTTGAGCTATGACGCCATGGCATTCTACTGAGGGTGATATAGTGAGACTCTGCCTCAAAAAATAATCATAATAATAATAAAAATAAATTTTAAAAAAAGATCTTTGGTGGGAAGGACACTACAGGCTTGGCTATTGGGAGGTCCATATGGAAGCCCACCTGTGTCTCAGAGAAGCCACATGAGCATCTTAGCCTCACTCTCCACATCCCTGTGAAGTGGAGTGCAAGCAAACCTCCATCTGCTGGCTGGGAGGACTGGGTTAGTGCTTATGTGTGAGGGTACTTTGTAAACTGTACAGCTCAAGTCATGTGCTAACCAAAATCATGTATGTCTTTGGGTTGAGATTAGAAGGAAAGCCAAATAAATTGAGGGTGTGTGTGTAGAAATGGTGTTCCAGGAAGGGCAAGTTAAAACAAAAAGAATACAATATTTTACCCATGTCAGATCAGCCAAACAACATGTAACAAATAAGAAGCCCACATAGGATGTCCATGGAGGATGACTGAGCATGAAAACTGGCCTGGGCTGCCTGACCCCTGCTGCCCACCTGGACCAGGCAGAGCTGGGTTGTAGACACTGATGGTGGGACTGTGGGATGGAGCATCCAGAGACAGAGGGTCCTGCTGTGTCTTGCTCCCTACAGAAAAACCAATGAATTCAGATACACCAAGAATCGAGCACTTTCTGCATGCCGGCACCTTCATGGACATTAGAATGAACAGCAGACACATACATAGCTTTGCTTTAGGCCAGGAATTTTGCAAGTGCTTTTTGTATATACATTCAATTAATTCTCATAACAGCCCCTTAAGAGAGATAGTATTCTCCACACTTTATAGATGGGAGCGTGAAGGCCCAGAGGGTGACCTAACTCTGCCCAAGACCACTCATTTGGTAACTTGGTAGAACCCAGCTTAGAGACCCTTCCCACCTGTGCCTGGTCCAGGCTCTCACCCCGCCGTGCCTGTCTCATGCTCTCACCCTGATACACCTGCTTCGGTGTTCTAAGATCAACAGGAGCAGCCCTAAAATCATAACGCAGGTGCCTCTGGCTCTACCCCAGGGCTCTATCCAAAGGATAAGACTCACTCATTTGTCAACAGTTGGCTATTTTTTCTGGGTGAGTAGGTGTTTTTGTTACACTTGAGCCATGGACTCAGCCTGGACCAACCCCATGTGCTCATGCCCCATGCACTCTCCACGGCACCCTGCATTCCATGCTCTCTCCACGGCACCCTGCCGTCCCATCCTCTCTCCACGGCACCCTGCCGTCCCATCCTCTCTCCATGGCACCCTGCCGTCCCATCCTCTCTCCATGGCACCCTGCTGTCCCATCCTGTCTCCCCAGGCACCCTGCTGCCCCGTCTTCTCTTCTTAGCACCTGGGGTTCTGAGTTCTGTACCCTGACCCTGGGGAAGGAAGCTTCTAGCTTCAGTTCTCTCCTTCCAAAGCTCTACTCCTGGGAAGCCCTCAGGAGACCCCTGCTCCTGAATGCAGAGGGCTTGAGGACCCAGGACCATCCACTGTACACTGATCCTGGAAAATTTGTTGGAAAAGAGGAACTAGCTCTGTGACCTGGACAAACAGCTCACCTTCTCTGACCCATGTTTCCTTATCTCTCAGTAAAAGAAAGAGAAATACTTTATTCCCGAGCCCACCACCACAAAGGGCTGCAGCCGAGGCTGAGGAGACACAGAGCCATTGGGCCGACCTTTCAGGTGGGAGGGGACCCTCGGCTGGCCCGTGTGTGTTGATGGAGGGGGTAGGGGATCACACAGGTCCAGGGAGTGGGCCTGGAATCCCACAGCAGTGCTCGCCAGCTCTAACTCACAGCTGTTTGGGATTCAGTCCCTAAGTATGTGAGGAGATGCTGGCCAGGGACTCAGGGCCGACTGAGTCACCTGGCCTGGAAGTCCACTTCGCATCCTCCCCGTTACTCACTGACCGAGAACATGACTGAAATCCCAGGGGCAACAGCCACTAAGCACTTGAGGAAATGGATAATGACTGTGACACAGAAGCTTAAAGCCTCAATTACCCTTCGTGATAGCAGCGTGGGACATTTTTACGAAGAGAGAAATTTTTGCCTCATAAATTGCATCTGTAAGAAATCAGCATGCACTGGCGGGTGACCATGGTGACCATGACTACATCTTCCAAGGCCTGCCCCCTCAGCAGGACAGCCTGCCAGGGTCAGCCCAGCTCTCACCTGCCCGGGAAGCCCTAGGAGAGCGTGGAGAGGGAGCCCTCAGGAGCCGGCTGGAGGGGGGTTAGGCCAGGACAAATGGCCTGGACAGTGAGTTCAGGTGGACCCCTGGTTCCCCACCTTGGGCTTCTTGTTGGTAGCAGCTCTGGGGTGGAAGGGTGGCAGAGGAGCTTCCGGGGCAAAGGTCCTGTTGCCTAGATCCCACCACAGAGACTCTGATATCATTGATGTGGGGTGGAGATTGAGCCCTGGAGCTCTAAGAGCTGCCCAGGTGATTCTAATGAACAGCCGAGGTTGCCCACTAAATAGGCCAATCAATCAAACAGCAAGCTTTTAGCAAGTGCAAGCTGGTTGAGTGACCTGGAGATAAGACCAGTTTCTGCGCAAGAGAAGCTGACCCCACTCCCCATGGGCCCTGGAAGGAGGCCAGGATGTAGGGTGCGGCACCTCAGGAATGGCAGTTATACCTGATCCAAGTCCAGAGACCTGGGGGGCACTCAGGAGCCAACACGGGGACCTCATTTGCTTTCTGCTCTCAGCCCTTGGCTTTGAAAGTCAAGTCACTACTTATTGACCCAGCAAGTCAGTTCTGATCTTGCCCCTTGCACACGCGTTCATTTCTCATTCACTGTTCCCTTGCTGTGCCCCATTCGCTAGTTCTATTTTTCTGTATAAAAGCTGGATCTTTGAGGAGCTCCCACCATTGCATACAACCATGGTCCCTCAATGCTGTCCTCTCTGTGCCCACGTCCACTGGCTCCTCTTGTCTTGTTCCTCTGTCGTTCACCAAATGCCCTAAGGGCAGCAGACCCACCTGCTGGAGGATCCCCATTCATTCCACTTACAAACACGTGGAGACCACCTCTGGCACGTGTGAGGACAGCGCTGGCCACCGAGAGCTGGTCAGTGTGCTGCTCCTGTGAACTAGTGACACAGAAATAAAGGATGCTCAGCCTGCACCCTCAAGAAACACAACTCTGATCACTGAAGAAAACCCATTCGCTAGGTGTATTCACTCAGGAGGCTCCAGCAACTCATTCTGCCAATGGAATCACAGGCAATTTCCACAGCTTTCCAGTTGCTCCTGGGTGTTAATAAATAATCCTGATTTCTGTAATAAAAAGTCTAGTTCAATTGCTTCTCAAAGCCCCAAACTCTCACCCAATTGAAATGTTTCTCCTCCTGCGAATCAGCTAACTCAGGCCTGAGTTGGCTCATAAACTGCGTGTTGTCTGAGTCCTCAGGTGGGCCTGGTGTTCAGCACCAACTCTCTTGGGAAGGTTCTGCCTGTTCTGTAGACTGCCTGACCCTTCCCCAACTGGAGTTGCCAGCCCACAGCTCCCGGACTTGGAGAAAACTGACATGACAAGGTAAGCCCTGTTTAACGTTTGGTAACTTACCCAATATTCAAACTTCTGTGGGTTTTTATTTCTGATTTTGTTTTCTAACAAAAGCATTTAAGGATATGAATTTTCATCTGAGTACCTCTTATTTCTAATGTACATTTACATTATTAATCTCCTCATGCTTCAACAGAAATACATGTTCATTGTGTCGTTATTTATAAAACCCAGCGAAGCTTTCAGTCATTTGTTCCACAAATATTTACAGAGTGCCTTCTGTGTACCTGAAAAGGTTCTTGGCAGCATGGATGCATCAAGAAATACATTAGACACAGACACTGTACTCAGAGAGCCTGCAGTTCCCCTGAGTGTCAAGAGAAACTAACATGTATCAGGTAATGCAGAAAGAGAAAAAAACACGTTACTACTCAGCTCAAAGCCCAGCCTACCACAGTTCACGTTTAGTACATGACTTCCCAGTAGCAGCACTATGAACAGCATTATAAGCATTTTCCCATATCAACAAATATTTTTGAACAAAATGATTTTAGTATTTCAAAATATAGAAGATCATATATATCTTAATCATGGAATCTTTAAGGTGGAAAGCATCCTTCCTGGGCCCCTATTCTATGAGTGCACACAGTGGCTGTAAAAGTCGGGAAATGGTGGGCATTAAAAACTACAGTGGACGTTCGGTTCCTGTAGCTCAGTGTCTAGGGCACCGGCCACATACCCCAGGGCTGGCGGGTTCGAACCCGGCCTGGGCCTGCTTATAACAAGGACAACTACAACTACAACAACAACAACAAAATAGCTGGGCATTGCCACAGGCACCTATAGTCTCAACTACTTAGGAGGCTGAGGCAAGAGAATCACTTAAGCTCAAGAGTTCGAGGTTGCTACGAGCTGTGACGCCACAGCACTCTACTGAGGGTGACAGAGAGAGACTCTGTCTCAACAAAAAAAGAAATATGGTGGCAGACCCTTTTTTGGGAAGGGGATAGACAGAGTAGGTGCTTCTACCTTTCAGCAAAGCCCTAGGGTGAGAGAATCAACTTTGGAAGCTAACTCTTGCTCTTTTTAAGGGAAGACAATATATTCTTTGGAACTACAGGCCTGGACCCTTATGTCCCTTCTTAATGTGAAGGCTAAATTGGCTCAAATCCCCTTGTCTCAACTGCAGCCAAACTGCTGCTGAATTTCAACTTTATTTAAACTTTGGAAAGGTCTGGTGCATGTTTTCAGTTGGAAAAGTTGTTTTCCCTTCCTTTTAATCGGCTCATAAGTCAATAAGCCGCGTGGGCAATAAAGTTCAGACTTTGAGAAACCAAAGACTAAATCACCATCCGCATTTACACCCAGGGTGGACAGACTCAGCTCTCAAGAATTCAGTGTTTGTCTTGGAGAAAACTGAGAGCCCAAGCGGAGCCCAACAAATGAGACAGAAATGCTGCTTCAGCCTGGTGCTGCATCTCCCTGCCACCAGGGGGCGATGACAGCCGAGCCGCTGCAGGTGAGGAACGCAGTCAGGGAAACGGTGCCGTTGGGGCAGTCTGAAGGATTTCAGACTGCCTTGAATCGCCCCAAGTGTTTTTGTGCAAGTGATTTTGCCAACCCATCTGCTGATGGCAGCCTCCAAGACTGCTCGATCATCCTTCTCCAGTGATTCCCTTGTGGGTATTTCAGTTCTCCAACTAAACTTGAAGCTTAGGAACTCTGTCAGATGAGGGGATATAGTTTGTTTCAACACCATTCACCCCCCAGCGCTCTGCACACAGGCTCTGGTGTTACCAGAACACGGTTAGCCCTTGGTATCTGTAGGTTCCACATCTATGGATTCAGCCACTATCAAAAATATGTAGGGCAAAAAATGGATCATGCATCTGTACTAAACTTGTATAGACTTTTTTCTTGTCTATTATTCTCTAAACCTAACAGAGTAGTAGTATTTACCTAAGATTTACATTGTGTTAGGTATTATAAGTAATCTAGAGATGAATTAAACTGTACAGGAGGCTATTCACAAATACTACACCATGTTGCATAAGGGACTTGAACATCTATGGGTTTTTGGTGTCCTGACATCCTCAGAGGGTCCTAGAACAAATTCCTCATGGATACTGAGGGATGACAATAAATCAGAAGTTTTTGATACTGCCTCGCTTAAAAGACGCATAACTCTGAGCAAGTCTCTTAACTTCTATGAGTCTTGGTTTCCTCATCTGAAATAGGAAGATCACAGTGTCTGCACTGGAAGGTTATGCTACATGAACTACAGCTTGGTTTTTTGTTTGTTTGTTTGTTTTAACTGAGGTGATATTTATTTTAAAAAATATGGAACACTTCACAAATTTGCATGTTATCCTGGCACAGGGGCCATGCTAATCTTCTCTGTATCATTCCAATGTTTTAGTATCTGTGCTGCTGAAGCAAGCATGAACTGCAGCTTGTTAAACTGTAAATTTTATGTAAAGTTAGTTACTGTTATCCTTGCTGGTAAATGCTAATCATCCACCCTGAGATCCATATTGCATCATGAAGCATGTTCATTTCACTTTATTCTCTCCCTGGGAAGTTCCCAAGAAGATAACAGTACTCATGGAGATTTTTGGAGCAAAAGAATAAACTGCAAATGGATAGAGCTTAGCACTGGGCCAGATCTGTTCTCATACTTGAAGACTCATTTATTCCACAACTCTATGAGGTGAAAAAAAATAATTATGTCCTTTCAAATGGAAAGACAGAGGCTCAGAGTGATTTTCAGTGGTAGCCTCAATGTCACCCAACTAAGAAGTCACAGTTGTGTGCTGGCAAATTACTCAAAAAGAAGGAAAGAAGGAAGAAAGGAAGGAAGGAAGGAAGAAAAAAAAAAAAAAGAGCCTCAACTTGTAAGGTTTGCCACTGGCTGAGGTGTAAATGCTCCCACTGTGGCTAATTTCATGCTAACCAACACAAGTCAGCTTCAGCACACAAAAGGAGCAGTAACGTCTGGATGTGAATGTAGGTTTCCTGTTTCAGGTAAGGCATCATTCCCACAGCCCAACTGTAAAGCTCCTCCCCAAGCCAAGAATCCTCTCACACTGGGAAGGAACCAAAGCTGATTGGCTCACCCAAGGCTCCATCCTCAAACCTACCTAACCAAACTCTGGGGCAGGGGTTAGGGGCCTTCATTTCAGACAAGGACCTGCACATGCACCGGAATTTGGGCGCCACCCAATGCTCAGCCACCAGTACAATCAAGACCTTTCCCCCACCCATCTCCCAAGCACCGTGGAGGGGCAGACACATCCCAGGAGTGAGAAGAAGGCATCCTCTGCTGGCCACCTGTGTGGGAATTCTGCCTGTGGGTGTCTATGTGTGGGCTACAGCCTGGTGATAAGATGATGTTGCTGTTTCTATGCTTATAGTCTTTCTGCCTATACTACTTTTCACTCAATCCAAGGTTCCATTGATTATAAGCCACATCATTATTTTATTTACCACCAAGAAATAAGCAATGTTGCCAAATTCAAGGACATTAAAATATGAAAAAGAACATTTCAGAAGCAACAAAACGTGGTCTGCACAGGTGTATGTACATTCCTCTACTTCCCAGTTTCAAAATAGACTTCTGAGGTTGGGTCTCACTCATCTCAGAGATACGGCAGATTTGGCTGAATGAATACATGCTAGCAACATATCAAAGTGTACCACTTATTATTTACTCACCCATAAATATCCCCAGGCTCTGCACCAAGTACTCCACATCTAATCTCCACAGCGATCCTCTGAAGTAGCTGCCAGATTACCCCCACTCTACAGGGATTGTAACCGAGACTCTGAAAGAGCAAGTAACTAGAAAGAACACTGCCTGGAACTTGAACCCCAAGTCACAATATTGTCCCCTCAGAGTTGTGAAAAGTGTTTACCAAATAGAATTATGCAGCGTTACTGCTACCTCAGTCTGTTCCTCGGGGTTTGGACATAAATAAACCTGTTTGATTTCTCTTTGCTGCTTGTGTTGCAAAAGGATGGATGACTTTTCTTTCTTTCTTTTTTTTTTTTTTGAGACATAGCCTCAAGCTGTCACCCTGTGTGGAGTGCTGTAGCGTCACAGCTCTCAGCAACCTCCAACTTCTGGGCTCAAGCGATTCTCTTGCCTCACCCTCCCAAGTAGCTGGGACTACAGGCACCCGCCACAATGCCCAGCCATTTTTTGGTTGTAGCTGTCATTGTTGTTTGGAGGGTCCAGGCTGGATTCGAACCTGCCAGCTCACGTGGCTGGTGCCTTAGCTACTTGAGCTACAGGCCCCGAGCCAGGATGGATAACATTTTAGGAAGCAAAGTTACCTTATTTTCTCACCTCCATTGGAGTTTCAGCTTTCTCAGACTTTTTTGATGAGGGACAGTGGCAGGAAGGAGGGTTTTCTCAGCTTTGGTGACTTCTGGAGGGCTTGCTGAAGTTCAGCCTTAAGGATTGATGTCCCCATGGAAGCCCCAGGGTGAGAAGTGGTCAGCACTCTCCCCAGTTCTCCCTCAGGGTTTGGCTCTATCAGACTGTCCCGTTCCAGGGTGTGTCCAATTCAGTCCTGTGCCCATGCCATGCTCACTGCAAACCCGGGGCAGGCCTCCTAGTGCAAGTGTGGCCAGACTCCCTCTCCCCTCTGCTCAGCTGCAACCAGGGTGGAGTTTTTTATTTGGATTGGGGAAAGAAAGTGCAACAGCGTAGAAGTTGTCAAGGCACGGTTCCTCCGCCAGGGCCCAGGCCCAGGCTGCTTTGGGCGGCTCAGAGTTTTACTGACTCCTCAGCACTCCTGCCACCTCTCCACTTTCTGGCCATTCCTTCCTTCATTTGGATAATTTCTTTCTTCACAGCAGTTCAGTCTTTTATTTAAGTTCTTGTTCATGTTTGATTTTTGTTGTTGTTTTAGTGTGTGTACGTGTGTGCACAGGGAGACATGAAGCGAAGTCACTCCTGGAAAACCCATAGAAGTGACACTTTTAAAAAAATAACCGCCAGATGGGCTGCTAAAAGCTGGAAAAGGCCATTCTGTGGGACATAGCTGCCATCTACTGGTTCATATACCAATGAAAAATATTGTAGTAAGAGACCTAATTAAGAGGTTCAGAAGTCATCAGGAATGATAATAAAAATCTCAGAAGCTTAAAATTTTTGCATTCAAAGAGTTATCACAGGCAGATTGGGTTTTTTTGTTTGTTTTTTTGAGGCAGAACCTCAAGCTGTCTCCCTGGATAGAGTGCTGTGGCATCACAGCTCACAGCAACCTCCTATTCCTGGGCTCAAACGAGTCTCCTGCCTCTGCCTCCCAAGTAGCTAGGACTACAGGCGCCTGCCACAACGTCCGGCCATTTTTTGGTTGCAGCCATCATTGTTGTTTGGCGGGCAGGGCTGGATTCGAACCTGCCAGCTCAGGTGTACGTGTCTGGCGTCTTAGCTCGTTGAGCCACAGGCGCCAAGCCGACAGGCAGATTGTTAACAAATGCCAACTGAATACTCCATCTGTGCTCAGCCCCCACAGCACTGGAATGAAAGGGGGGGTCAGGAAACAAGAGAAGACGCACTGGGGTCCATAGTGCTCAGGGACCCACCCATCAGTGGGAGTAGGTGAGCAGATGGAAGAAGTGATGGAGACTGGAATCTGACTTTAATACCTGTCTACTTGGCTTGAATTTCTATAAATACTTCTTTCAGTAGTCATAATGAATGTATATTATGTTACTGACCACATGCCTTTCGAGGGCTGAAGTTCTTAACCTTGGGTCCACTAACACTTTCTAGATACCTTCAGCAACCCTTAAACTTGAATGAGAAAAAAATTACATGCAGAAGAACCTCCACAACTAACCACCTCCCTTTTTTAGGCACTTCCATATGTTGACTACTTTGTTACAGTCCTTTGGGTGATCAACTTACAGAGGGTGTACCCTAGGTATTTTCATGAACCTCAGACTAAAAGTTGGTATTTCTGCAATTATAAATTAGGCAAAAAGCTGTGAGGAAAAACTGTGACTTCATCGCTTACAGAAATTATAAATATTTTCATATCACATTACAGTTGTTACAGATATCCTAAATCACTTAGTCATCACTACTTTGAGATTACAGTTATTGTTAGACCTGCTGGTAGATCTTACTATGCTAATTAAGAAGCACATATACTACTAAATCACTTAGTTTTTCAAGTATTTTGACGCCTGTATTTCAATGCAATTGATTTCTTTGAAATTCTTTGGGTTTTTTAATCTTTTACATTTCAAAACATTATTCTGTAAAGGTGCCTATGGCACCCAAAAATTCAAGGACTGCTGCTCTGGGGGTTCAGAGAAGGGACAGGTGACCACAGACTAGATTTATCAGAGAGGGCCTCCCAAGGAGAAGGGACAAAGGCGTTTATTAAGCTTCATTTAGGGGTTCACCAGAACAATTTCAGCACATGCTTTGTCTACAAAACCAGGGCCAGGTCCTTGCCATGGTGTAAAAATGGAAAAGTTTCTATGACTTCTCCTATGGTCCATTTAGGAAGAATCTGAAAAGATGCTGTATATTAAAAGATAAATGACTGGAAACATCGACATTTGAAGAGGATTTTCATTCAACAAGACTCAGAGCGCACGTGAACACAAAAGACCAGGGACAATTCCAGTGTATGGATTGAGGCGGTGTGGGAAACGGGCTGATACTGGGGCAAGGTCAGCCTGTCCCTGAATCACCCTGTCCTCCCCCTGACATGCCCACATGCTTTGGTAAGGTTCTCTCAGTTAAACGACATCAGTACCTTTCTCTTGGGCTTCCTTCTTTTTCTGATCATTTTCTTCCCCACATTTTAGGAAGCTGTCTCGGCTCTTCGATTGCTTAATATGCTCAATACGAGCATTCATCCTCTTGTCAAGAATCTTGCCCTTAGCTTGTTTACAACAATGCCAACACTGTACTGGTTAACACTGTGGACTCTTCTGGAACTAGACATGGAACTAGAAGAGTTCACCCATTCCCTCCATGTCTATAGTAGCTTTCTTGCAGCTTCACATGTATGTGGGCAAAGGAACAACTGCATGTTTTCTACAAGGCTACAGAACGTGTATTGGGTGCTTCTCCTCTCTCCCTTTATGTTCATCATTTTGGTGAATTACTGGAAGATGGCCTCTCCCATGATGAAAGATTGTTGATTGAAACCTGGACATTTTTGCATTGTAAGGCTGGATCCTATTTAAACCTTCTGCTTGAACTATATTCGAGGGCACTCTTCTGGCAGGGGCAGAGGAAGGTGCACCCCTGTTCCTGACATGCGGAGGGAGAGGTCCAGGCTCCTCACTTGGGCTTCAGTGAGGTGGGAACTCCTCCCTACTGCTGGACAGCAGTGAGAGTTTGGGCTCCCCATGTGGTCTCTACGAACACTAGGGGGTGACAAGTCTGTTATCACTTGGCAGTGGTGAAAGTTTTGACTCTCCACTAAGTCTCCTACAATACCATCTAGCAGGAAGAGTGGGGAGCCTCGTTACTGCCAGGTAGAGATACAAGAACATGTCCAGGCTTCCTGTATGCTTTTGCTGACCCCGTGGGCAGGAGGGGCAACCCCAGCTCCCTACCTGGCCTCCTCTCACACTACTCCAGCAGGAAAGAGGAGGGGTGCCTTCTTGCAACCTGGCAAGTGTGGAAGTCTAGGTGACCCACTAGGCTTGCACGGGTGCAAGTGGGGTCACAGTCTTTCTTGTGATGTTTGATTGGAATAGAGCAGTTATTGAATAAATGTTTCTGCTTTGCTTGAGCTTCTCCTCATCCTTGAGGTAGAGAGAGTAGGGTTTTATGGGGGCCTTTTTCATATGTATACTCTCTGGCATTTCTAGGTTCCTGCTTTTTTAGCTCCTTTAGGCAAAAAGAAAACCCAGGTAACTCACCACCCTTTTATTGCTTAAACCTGAAGATCCCTAGCTAGTCTGCCTCTTTCTTCTAGTTTTCTTTTATGTTTGTTTTATACACAATCCCCAGAGTTTTTGTGCACTTAATGAAAGAAATAGGGAGAATTGCATTTACCCCATCTTCCCAGAAGCAAAAGTCTTATTTATTTTTAATGACAAAACAAATTTAAATAATATTTAGGATTTCTGCTATAAATTCCCTGGTTGAAACGTGAAATATTTGGTTGGGTTCTCAATATAACGGATTCCCTCTTGAGGTAGAAATGTGATTTAGCTCTTGTTTTTATTGAGGGTGCTGTGCAAAAATACTTCTATGTTCGCTGATGATAATATTGTTCCGGGAAGCTTGGCGTAGGCAAAAAGGCTTCCCCCCACCCCCTTCAGAAGGTATTTGAATTTGGAACCTAGACCAAAGAAGTTACATGACACACAATAAGTATCCAATCAGCAAATGGACAAGCACATAATTGAATAAAATGGTAGCAACATATAGTATGAGTATACACAGTGCTATTTTGATCAAAATTTTAATTTTATTTTTTATTAAATCATAAACACACAGATCATGTATACATTAATGCATTTATGGGGTACAATGTGTTGATTTCATATAGAATTAGTAATGCTTAGATCATATTGGTTAATATATACCTCATTTCGTTTACTTAATTATCGTGTTAAGACATATGTACTCTATACTTAATCCAACATGTACCCTTGCATTATGTATCATAGGTGTGGTTCCACCATTCACCCTCCCTCGATCAGACCCTCCCCCTCCCCTCACATCCCCCCCTTCTCCCTCCTTCATCCTGATCTAAAATTTAAAAGCAGTAATGTCTGGTTGTTCTATGTTTAGATAAACTTGTTGGGATATGCTATGAGTGTAGCTAAAGGAAATAGGCTCTTTCTTTCTTTTTTTTTTCTTTAATTAAGTCATATACACATAGATCCTGAATACATTTATGCATTTGTGTGGTACGGCTCTTTCTTTACATACAACACGAATGAAGAATTAATTAGCATAACTCTTTGGGACAGCAATTTAACAATACTTACTAGGGCTTAAAATTGCTCAAACCTTAGTAATTCAATTTCCTCAAGAAATAATAGTAAAGATAGGAAAGACTTTATGCATGAACATGCCTTTGATTTTAAAAGCCATCAAATTGTATAAATATCATGATTACAACTACATAAAAAGCAAAAAAGAAACAGAAAATCAAAAGGAGGTACAACATAATTTAGGAGCTGCATTGAGTGAGACTATTGTCTGTTCTGTATGTTCAAGTTATCTTTAATGTAAATGTATTATTTTCGTAATAAAATGTCAGTATTTTATTCCTATAGCACCAAAAGTGAGAGATTGAATTACAATTGTGTAGTCAGGCACAGAGTGGGAAAGTGAAGGTCTTAAAGAGAGTTATTATGAAACTCAATTATGTTTGACATCCAGACTCCCCTCCCTTGAATTCCACTTGCTAAAGGTTTATCCTCATACATCACCCTGTGAACCTTCTGGCCACATTCCCAGCTGCAATTCAGTGCCCTGGTGCTCCCCTGAGTCCTGGCCATAGACCAAGTTGTCCCTAACCTTCCCTTCTGCCGGCCCTCCTGCTTCTCTAGTCTGTCTTATGTGTTCTTGACATAGTTCCAACCCCTCCTCCTGGCAGTGGGACTTGTGTAGGTGACAACTTTTGTAGGCAGATCTTCCAACTTGATCAGGAAGCAGCTCCCTGAGGGGCTCTTTCAGTATCCTGGGAATTCATAGAGCCTAGGGAATGACCTGAATGGGCAGAAGCAATCCCAGTATGGACACTTTGGGTTGGGATGTCAAGAGGTGTAGATTGGTTCAATGACCCTTGCATAGCTTTTCATAGCTGAATTTTTTTTTCCTAAAATGGTTTTAGTTTGGACTGTGTCTGAAAAGCATTCTTTTTTCTTGGGAGGTAAGTATGAGTGATTCCAGGCAGTCAGGGACCAAAATCAGATGTTCTGACCGAATAACTAACATAGCTTCCTCTTGTACTGGGAGTGGAGGGGTAGGAGAGAACAGGCGGGGTACCCAGAGCCCCCTGGACGGTATAATAATGGTCTCAGCAGAGCCATAGGGCTAGACCACTGGATAGACGGAAGCAAGGAGATTTCTCTGGAAAAAGCAAACAGTCCAATGCCCATCACCCTATAGCAGGCCACACACTAGCTCCCACCGTCCTCTTCTGGTAATGGTACTGATTTCCCTCCCTGAAAGGCTTCCTCCCAATGTCAATTATTTTATTACTAGTGGGCTCCAGCCCCTCCCTGGGAATGAAGCATTAACCAAGGCCTGAGCCAGATGACTTGTGTGGCACAGCCCTGGCTTTGGTAATTGGTTCAGCACGAACTCGGAATAACGATGCTGGCTGACACTGATAAAGTACCTCTCTCCAGGCCCTTTCTTTAGGGTTTTCCACATTAATTCAATTAAACCTCACAGCAACCAGATGAGGCAATACTATCATTATTATCCCTGTTGTCAGCTGAGGAAACCGAGGCACAGAGGCAGTAAGTAACATGGCCAAGTGACAAAGCTCTTAACTGGCAAACCAGGCAGGACTCGCTCTAAAGTAGTCTGATGCCAGAGTTCATTGTCTTAGCACTATGCCATAGACCTTTCTAGGATGCAGAGCCCAGAGACAGGCTTTCTTCTCTGAGGGACTAGGAGCTGAGAAGGATGCTGTGGAACTGCTGTGCCATCCTGTCCCTCTGTTCCCTTAGCGAACAGAGCTAAGGCAGCTCCCGGTGGCAGTGGCAGGGTAAGGTCTAAAGACATCTCAGGAAGGTCGACAACAATTCTCACCTTCCCCATCCCCCCACCAGTTTGCTTGTTTCTTACTCCAGTTAGAGTCGGTTTGGGTTACTTCACACCCCATCACACTTCCTGTTTTCTCTTCCTAATAACGGCTAGGAATTCGATATTGAATGTCCTCAAAAGAGCTTCTTTTCTTATCCTCACTCATCTATTTATTTTTTGGTTCTACATTCTGGGAGATTTCTCTGGCCTATTTTAACCCTTTTAGTGAAAAACTTGGAGGGTAAGTATCACATTTTTAATTTCTAGATTCTCTTTTCCAGTTGTTCCTTTTTCACTGGCATCTTAATTTTAAAGATGTCATCCAATCTCTCTTCTCTGAAGACACTGATCATAATTTTTTGTCTCAATTTCTTCAATGCTCCTTTTCTCAGTTTGTTTTGGTTTCTGCCCCTTTCACATCAAAAGTTTCTTCTGCCTGTCTTATGAGCCTAAGGAATCCATTTATATTTCAGGGTAAGACATGAACAAGCTGATGAGACACTATCAGGGGTGGACAGGCTCTGTTTTGGGGGCTTTCCTACTGGGGGAACAAGTGGTCATGCAGATTTTTCACAGGAACCACTAAATGTCAGGGCTTGGAAGTCCTTTTCTTGAGGGAATGCAGTTTCTCCAGAAATGGAAACTTTTAACCTCATTCCCAGAGCATGTGAGCCTGTCTGCTGGCCTTTGGGGGCTCTGCGATCACATATAGTTCACTGTGGTTCTGTTTTCAGCACAGTCCCCCATCCCTACTCTGCCTAGCTCAGCATTCCCAAGCTGAGAACTCTCCGACTTGATTTCTGTTGTCAACCTCCAGATTTTGCAGAGGTAGACAAGGGCCCACTGAAGCCACAAGTCACCTATCAGGAGACCAGATGACATGCAAACTCTTTCAGTCTGGCTCTATTTCAATCCTTGGCACTTGACAGGATTGTTGCTCCCTGGAGAGAGCATTCATTCATTCACTCAGGGTTTTATGAAGGAATATAAGCTGCGGAAAAGACCCTTTGTTCCATACCCTTGAGGAGTCATTGTTCCTTGACAGCCCCCCAGGCCCCACTCTTCAATGAGGAAAGGGCTTGGGCTCTTCAGACAAGCTAGGGGACAGGTGCTTGCTCGGTGCCATGCCCTGAGCCAGGTGCTTTATCTACTTTCTTTCATTTTATTAATCCTCTTAACAACTGTGTAGGTAACTTTTATTATCATTATTTTTTAGGCAAGAACTTAAATGTCTAAAAACTTCAGAGCTAGGGGGTAGTAAGCCCAGGATTTCAGCTCAGGTCTGCCTGAGTCCAAAGCTTGTGCTCTTTCTTCACATAAGGCTGCCTCTCCTGGATGTTTGTATCTCCATTCTAGAAATAAGGAAACTGAGGTACAGAGATGTTCCTTCTCCATCCTTGGCTGTGAGAGAAGGCCAAGGCCTCACATAGGGGAGACAAAGGGTGTGTGCAGGGAACTGCAGATCACTCTGTGTCCCTGAGATTGCAGGCTCTTCCCTCATCAGGGGGATTTTCTATAAGGAAAGGCAGACAAGCAGGACCATGAAGGTGACAGGATCATTCACTTTGGAATAATTACAAAGAGCAGCCAGCCACAGAGGTGGAGGGTGTTCGGGCTAGTCCATTTAGCGGGTGATTCAAACTTCTCAAGATCTACTTTCTTGCCCTTCCCATTCACGAGATCCATCCAGAGGGGCATCTCTGGAAGAATAGCCCAAGTAAGGTCCAAGGGTCTTGGGAGAAAGAAACGGCAGTGGACACTTCCTTTTCAACAGGCAGAACAAAGCGTGTCTTTTACAAAATGTCAGGGAAGATTGCTTTTTTTGCTTGGGCCTGGGATGTTTATAATAATGCCATCTAATTAAATTTTCTGGTGAAGAAAAAAATAGTCAGCAGACTCAAGGAAAAAACACTATGTATTCTCCTAAACTAGAGATGTTATCATAATCTGAATTTGGCTGAATCCAAAAATGATTTCATTCAGAAGAAAAATACCTAATTTACTCCTGCAAAAGGAGGAGGTACAGCCGTGCCTGGTTGTGGGACTGGATAAGAGCAGACAAATATAGACACATATATTAAACAAAGCAACCCATCGCGCAGCAGAAGCTGATGGTGCAGACAAAAAGAATTGCTCTTTATTTTGTTTCATCAGTTTTATTTATCAGTCATATTTCTAGAATTCATTATATAAATCTTTCAAAATAATGAAATATTACAAGAATAGTATACAAGTCAGCTCTGATTGCACAAATACTTAACACAGGAAACCATTTTTACAAATACATGTTTTCTTATAAGAATACTTTAATAAAGAAAATAAGTCTCTATACGTCTTACAGCAAATTTTATGCAGTTTCTTTTTCCCATCCAACCACTATTTTAAGTTTTACATTATTGCATGTCCATCACATCCAATAAACCAAATTACACTCTGCTGCTGCTTCTCATTTTCAAACACTATTGAGAGTTATACTGTTAAAAGAGTTTTTAGGCTTTCTTCTCTAAAAATCTTTCTTAATATGAAAAGAATCCATGTATTCAAGTTAGAAGAGATAATTTAAAAAAATATTCCTTCTAAATAGAACTTACATCAAGTCAATCACTGCGTTTGGTGAACGATCTTGTCCCTTGCCACCTAGGCTAGACCAGCTAGTAGTTTTGCAACCACTGTATGAAGTCCTCACCCTCCTAACAGTTCTTAAACTGCAAAAACAAAGCCCTAGAAAGAAGAGTGAAATAGAAACATTAAGAAAGCTAAAACATTTTCTATTGGTTAGAGAACATGTTGAAATTCAAGGTCTCTCCCAGAATGAAGACAGAAAAGAAACAAAGTATAAGCATGTGGCAGTAGTTGTATAAAACACTGAAAAATCTGAAAAAGGTTAATCACTTAGGCCAGTGGTATATCATTTCCAAAATGCCAGAGGATACAGAATCTGAGACTCTATGGCCAACTGAACTCAATATTTGACATTCTTCTTATGTTGTGGCTTTGAAATAGCCTAATAAATATCCACTTGCCCACTGCAAGTAATCATTTAGACCAGGGAAAGTTTACAGAATACTGACCGTGTTCACCTGAAGAGACAGGACCCCCACATAGGAAACATTTGGCATTCACTCCATTCCTTCACTGGTACTGAAAAGTGTGTCCACTTGGCAAAGCTTGTCTTCTTACTTTTCAGGTAGCGTGAATTAAAATTACGAAACTAGCAGTATTTTACTACAGTCAAGTTCCTGAGTGCTCATCTCCAATTAGTCAATATTCTTAAAAAGATACTTTAAGCAAGCCCTGTCCAATAAGAGTTTTAAAAGAACTTGGGAATACAAAATGTCTCATTTCCCTTCTATTTCTTTTGACTTCTTTCTCACCCCAGTGTAACAAATTGCTACAGGTTTTTACCAAATGCTGCAGCAATAGGTGGAAATGAGTTATTTTGCATTACCAAAAGTGTTCAATCACATTATCACGGGTCACATTCGCATAGAATTATGAGATGGTCAAATAAGGTTTACTGCAGTGATTTTGCAAATTCAGCATAGTCAATGTATCCATCATTGTTCTTGTCATCATCTCTCAAGACGCCATCTATTATGTTCATCAGTTCCTCTTCACTCATTAGTGGTGCCTGTTCACTCCCCTCCTACAAAATACAAAGTAAATAATGATAAGGTGCACATTTTACTGGAAGAAGTACTTAGCTAATGTCCAAAATGCCCATGTTCATGCAAATCTAAAAACTCTTTCAATGTAGTATGTCACTATTGCTAGGAATTCACAAATCTGTGTATCAGATACAGACTCGGTTGATAATCCAATTTAGAAATTACATTTGCCAGTTTAAAAATAAGTCACTTCAGGCTTGGCGCCCATGGCACAGTGGTGATGGTGCCAGTCACATGCACTGAGGGTGGCGGGTTCATTCCCGGCCCAGGCCAGCTAAACAACTGCAACAAAAAAATATCTGAGCATTGTGGTGGGCGCCTGTAGTCCCAGGTACTTGGAAAGCTGAGGCAAGAGAATCTCTTAAGCCCAAGAGTTTAAGGTTTGAGCTGTGATGCCACAGCACTCTACCAAGGGTTGATATAGTGAGACTCTGTCTCATTAAAAAAAAAAGTCACTTCAAAGTAGGCTCATGCTATTTGTTTTAACAATTTCCATTCGTCTTTTCTAATTACAAAGCAACACATGTTCATTGTAGAAAGCTAGGTCTAGCATACAGAGAATTGTGAGTTTCATAGATTCCACCACAGGTAACCCACTCTAGAGAAAAAGCCCAAGCCCTCCCAAGGGTCAGCTCTGTACACAATTTTCTTGATAAAGTGACAATCTGGACAACATCTTGGCATCCAAACAAAAGGAAGAAGACACTACCAATGAGTAGAACCTGCTGAGGTCTGTGGGAAGAAAGGGTTTCCCTTGCTCCAGAAGCAAGTGCAGCAGGGCTCTCCATGCTGGGGCTAAGCTAAGACCATTCACATCTGTGGCTGTCTCTTCCTCTGCCTCATTGCCCACATTCACCATCCTCATCTGCTAGGACCGCTGAATCTTAATCTCTCTCCCTAATGCTATCTCCTCCTCACATCCATCAGTCCACCTGCCACAGGGAAGAATCTTCCCAACAATGCACCACTTGCCTGTGTGAAACTGTTAGCATTCCCTGCTGCCTTCAAGTCAATCCCAACCTGCACTCCCGGCAGCAAATGTGATCACACACACACCTTACCGCTATGCCTATGTAGCAGAAGGGAATAAGATGATATCTGGAGGCATCAGATCTTAATTTTAGTTTCCTCTTCTAGAAAATGAGAGTAATAACAATGCCTGTCCCTGCCTACTCAGGATATTGCAAAGCTCCAGTGAGAGCTCTAACCTACCTCAAAGTGCTTCGGAAATTACAGAGCCCTGTACAGTATCACACAAACCCTCAACAACTGCCATGTGCCTTGGTCCCCTGATGCACCATTCTCCTCAAATGAAGTATCTCCTCCCTTGCCCTGCAGTCTGACTGTAATCTGTCTTTTGAGGCACTACTTCTCCAACCCTGGTGTGGGGCAGAAATGTCTACAGCACTTGTAAATCTACAAATGGCCAGCCCTGAGGTTTCCACCTCAGTAGGTCACTCTTTGAGGGGGACAGTTAACTGGGAAGCAGCAGAACGGAGAAAGGAAAAGCAGCACTCTTGATGCCCAAAGATAACACAGGTTATCAAGGTCGGGGACAAAAGGCAAGGCATCTGAGATATGGCCCCCACAAGCCAAACACAGCAGAGGTCATCAAGCTCGGGGGGCCATCTGAGATATGGCCCCACAAGCCACTGCTGGACCTACCTCCTTATGGACATGTGTGATGGCCGTGGAGAGTTCCAAACCGTCAAGTAGATTATTGCCATCATAATCATGCATTTTGAAATAGTGGAGCTGCAGTTCTTGTGGGGACATCTCTGCCTCTGGTTTGTTGATGACACCTTCTAGATGCTCCATGATATGCCTACAGACCAACAGTCAGACTTAGACCACTCGGCAGAGACACTGGGATCATTCTAAACCTTAAGGACTCTGAAAAGTTCAAGATCTTAAACTTCTTCCAGCTCAGAAAAACAACTCACAGGAGCAGCAGACAGCACTCAAGGATGACACACGTAGACAAGGCCAGGAAAGGAGAAGAGTGCACACAGTGCATCTTATGCTGGCAAGATTACAGTGGGTTTTTTCCTCTTTATTATTATTAGACTTTTGTTATAACATTCTAGGGGCATTGATTAAAAATATAGTTTTAAAAATAATTCAAGGATAACCAAGAATGATGTGTGGGACTAACTGGCCCAGGACAAAAGCTGCAACAAATGATTCGATGTCTGAATGTGTCCATTTAAAAAAAGATCTTGTTAAGAGTCAAGACACCTTAGTTATTGTCTGGATTCTGCCATTACTGCTATGTGTCTGTGCATCTGTCTGTGTATGTGTGTATATCCCCGTGTCTAAGTCTGTCTATACGTGCTAAAAGAAGGAGAGACTGGATTCAGACAAGTAATTTGGGCCTCCAGAGCCTCCAGCTATGATATAATGATGAAAAAAGAACGCCTGCCTTATAGGTGGCTATAGGGAATAAATGTCATCCTTGAAAAATGTCAAGGAGCCACATAAAAGGGAGGAAGGAGAAGAGAACTGTGCACACCCTCACAGCTGGCTGCAGCTGCAAATGGGGGGGAGGCCCTGGAGCACATCCTGGGCTGGATACGTACTCTTGGTCGTGCACCGCGTTCTTATCCAGGCCCGCGCTGCTGGGATGGGAGAAGCCTGGCTCAGCCCCCTCAGCCATGGCACCTGAGGCACAGAAGGCCCACAGCAGGGTGCACAGGAAGGGGGTTCTCAGCAGCTGCACGGATCTCATGGTCACCAGTATCTATAAGATGGGAAACACAGACGATGAAGACAGAGTATCAGAGAGACGGTTTCTTTCAAGGCTTGTCACAGTGTGCTCCTGCAAAACCTGAGGAAGCAGCCAGGTAGGGAAGAGAGCACACCGAACTAGCCCAAGGTCAGCTCTGCTAATAGACTATGGAAAGGCTCTGGGCACTCCAGGTCCCCATCACTCAAATGTTTCCCGAAGCACCTTCAGAGTGTCAAGCAACTTCATGAAAGCGTAAAGAGACTCAAACATTATTCCTGCCTACCAGACACTTACAGTCTCCATTGAGGGAAATACTTTCTACCAAGAGCACAAAGAAAGGCAGAAGGTAAGATGTACTAGAAAAAGAAAAAACCTTCTGGGGGCTCAAAGAAAGTAGTTTCCACTGAGTGAAGGAAAATCAGAGAGGGCTGACAGACCTGGTAGGACACTAGCTGGGCCTGGACAGATGTGTAGGGACTGAAGGACAACACCAATGGTGGGAGCAGAGTGGCAGGTGCCCTCAAGTGGAAAAGAACCACAAGTAGTTTAGCGGGGCTGGAACCTGGAGCACAGGAAGCGATAGAAGGAGGGTGGGCTGCAAAGGTCAGACAGGTCACAGCGGACTTGGCTTTGCACACTAGGCCACGGACTGAACATTCTCCGAGGATAAGTGGGAATCTCTAACAATTTGTGAATGAGAGACAGGACCAGTTGTGGCTTCAGAATGACTCAGCTGGCCGCACAGTGGGGAAGGCATGAAGTGGCAAAGGCAGGACCTCAGGCAGGAACATGGCAGCGATAAGAATGTTAGATCAAGGTCTGTGGCAGTAGACACAAACAAAAGAACAGTAATGTCCTTCTCCACCTCCCAGCACTGTGATAGCGGCAATAACCAGTGATCGAGCACTAGAAAGGAAAGTCACACAGAAATTAGGATTCCATCTGGGGTTTGGCTACACTTGGAATTATGGTCAACAAAGCAACACAGGCAGCTACAGAGCAAGCTCCCTGAGGGCAGGGAGTACCTCATCCCCAACAGTATTCCCCACCCAGGGGGAGGTCTTTCGTAACTTGGTTTAACTGAAAGTTGTGGTCCTTCCTAGGGCTTACAGACTAACTTCAAAAAACAAGGTGAGAGATAGCCAAAAGACCTACATACAAAAACAAAGACCTGAGTTCAGCGCCTGTGGCTCAACGGGCTAAGGCACCAGCCACGTACACCTGAGCTGACGGGTTCGAATCCAGCCCAGCCCGCCAAACAACAATGGTGGCTGCAACCAAAAAATGGCCAGACATTGTGACAGGCACCTGTAGTCCCAGCTACTTGGGAGGCTGATGCAAGAGAATCGCTTGAGTCCAAGAGTTTGAGGTTGTTGTGAGCTGTGATACGACAGCACTCTACTCAGGGCGACAGCTTGAGGCTCTGTCTCAAAATAAATAAATAAATATATAATTTTCTTTACAATATGTATTTAATGTAATCTATCCTAAAATTTTGTTCCAGTACTATATAGATGAGGGGATTTTTGGTTTTTTTTTTTTTTTTTTTTAGATAGAGTCACAATAAGTAAACTGGGTAGAGTGCCATTGAGTCCTAGCTCACAGCAACCTCAAATGCTTGGGCACAGGTGATACCCTTGCCTCAGTCACCCAAGTAGGTGGGACTATAGGCGCCCACCACAACACCTGGCTAGTTTTTCTTTTGTATTTTTTAGTACAGACAAGGTCTCACTCTTGCTCAGGCTGGCCTCAAACTCCTAAGCTCAGGCGATCCACCCACCTCAACCTCCCAGAGTACTGGGATTATAGGCAAGAGCCACCACATTCTCATCTCCAAAAAATAATTCAGGAACAGCTAGAAACTACACTTCCAGTTTTATCACATGAAAGTGTCAGAACACAGACAAGATGTTAAGTTACTCCTAGCAGTGACAAACTTGTTCTGACCACGTATCTTCAGAGTCCTGGGACATAAGGGACCAGACAAGGGAATCCAGTTCTTTCCAAGCCTTTTTGGGTTCATGAAATGTTTCTTTCTCCAGCAAGCTTCCTTCCACTCCAAGTCTAGCTCAGGGATTCTTCCTGTAAGCTACCAGGTGCTGCCCTTCAGAAGGCTCCTGTCCACCGATGACAGATGTGGATGAATTCTTGAAAATTTCCTGATGAATGCCCCTTGCTGGACTAAGCCACTAGACAGCAAGGACTGATTCCACATTCCCAGCATTGGCCACAGTGCCTGGCACCAAGGCTGTCAGTTCTCAGCCTGTGTGCCATGGTCCTTGGAGAGCTGGAGAGGATTGTGACCTTCTCAGATATGCTGTCACATTTTAATGTTAATGGAACTATGGATAAAAATTTTCTTTTGGAGATGTCTATTAGATACATAATTGAACTGAGTGATCACTGGACCCATGACATCATTTCCTCTGTGTGGTTGACTGCTTAATACATCAATTTGGGTCTGTGTGTGTGAGGAGTTCTATTCAGATAATACCAAAAAGCAACCAAGTGACTAATCACATAGTATAGTAACTGTGGGTCCAGATTACGCTTTCTCTAAAGGAGGTAGGAACCACTGACCTTTAGCCCAAGAACCATTAATTTTGAACGCATCTCACTTTGGTTTGCTGTTAATGCATTTCTAACCATTAGAACACAACAAAACCAATCCTGTAACACAAATAAAAAAATGCCACTAATGGGCAGCACCTGTGGCTCAGCTGGCCCCATATACAGAGGGTGGTAGGTTCAAACCCAGCCCCAACTGAACTGCAACAAAACAATAGCTGGGTGTTGTGGTGGGCGCCTGTGGTCCCAGCTACTCAGAGGCTGAGGCAAGAGAATCGCCTAAGCCCAAGAGCTGGAGGTTGCTGTGAGGTGTGACGCCACCGCACTCTACCGAGGGTGACGAAGTGAGACCCCGTCTCTAAAAAAATAAAATAAAAATGCCACCAAGCATTGCACTGCAAACAGGAATCTGACTGCCACCTAACAAATTAAATTACTCACAGTCAAAAAGACACATAAGCAACTCCCTTCTGCTCAAAGAACAAGTTGCATCATCCAGTATTCCAACTACTTAGCTCAAGGCCACGGGCAAACAGCCTGGAGATAAACCCCAGCAGTTCCAGAGCTCAATGACTTTGTTCAGGAAATTATAAAGGCCAGGAAGGAGAAAAATCCAAGGGAGGAGAGATTCAGCAAAAAGACCGCAGAATACAACCTGTACCTAGTGATACCCCCCACAAGGAGCAGTGTCAGTCCCAGGAGAGAAGCGTTGCCTCAGGATGAGCAGGAGGCCTTCCATAGCACCCTGGCTCTCACAGGTTCCCTAACTGCTCAGGCAGTCTTTTCCTGTCCCACAGCCTTTGTTCAATTATCACCTCAGGGCTTCCTTCTCTGACCTTGGTCTGTAACCTCTCACTTCACCTTAATATACAGTCACTATTATTCTCCTTTCAGTTTTATCTCTTCCTTCCTTTCCAATGGCCAGCATCCTGTCTCCTCTCTCATCTACCCTACTGAACCCTGCTGAGCTGCCCTGGCTCACATCTGACTTAGGGTAGTGGTTCTTGGCACCTATGAGTAGCATTCCCTATCACAGTGGATCTAGCCTAAAATGATCTTCCCTCCCTCCAGTGGTTCGACTGACCTTTTCCTTCCAGTGTGTAATTAGCCCTATCAGCATGTAAGGGTTTAGAACCAGCCTTCCTGCCATCAGCTGGTAGCAGCTTTTTTCTCAGACCTGGGACCTTTGATTAAGAATTCAAATTTGGCCAGCTGTGGTGGCTCATGCCTGTAATCCTAACACTTCAGCAGGCTGAGGTGGGAGAATCACTTGAAGTCAGGAGTTCGAGATCAGCCTAAGCAACATAATTAGAGCCCATCTCTACAAAAAATCAAAAAAATAGCAGGGCACAGAGGAATGTACCTGGAGTCCCAGCTACTCAGGAGGCTGGGGCAGGAGAATTGCTTAAGCCCAGGAGCATGAGGTTGCAGTGGGCCATGATGATGCCACTGTACTCTAGCCTAGGCAACAAAGCAAACAAAACCCTGTCTCAGGAAAAAAAAATTCAAACTCAAAGCAGCCACACTCACCAACATCTAGACATCCTGTACCCAGAGCCAATGCCAAAGAAAAACTCTGACTGGTACTTTCCCATTTATCCCTGCCATGGTCCTGGATTGGCGGCAAGAAAATAACCAAGTCCCTAAGCTAAAGAAACCTCTACAACATGAAAGAAGGGTTGCACATTGTTCTGAAAAAGCAGGCATTTAATAACCTGATCTATTTGTTCATATGGGGAGCCCAAGGAACAGCTATGCTTCATTTACACATTAAAGCAACAAATTAACATCCTAGTAAAATACTAACAGCTCAAGAGGTATAGTACCATGATCCAGACAGACTTCTCTCACACAGAATACAGCCTGATGGAAAAGAGACACCAGTAAATAGATATCCATGATATATACTTCAGATGCCCCAACTCACTCCTGAAATGACACATGAATAATAAGAATTATTTCAACCAAAGAATAGTGCCTCAGACAGAAGGAATGTATTGTAAAAGAACATGTGAGCCCAAAGGGAATTTGTTCCAATCCAGAAACCAAGAAAGAAGTCCATATGGTTTAAGACACAGTCCAGTGCAGACAGAGGAGTGTAAAGTTAAAGGAGGACAAGTCATGAAGGGCTTTGCCAGCCCTGTTCAGAGCTTGGAAGAACAAAGGAATCCACTGAACGCCAGAAAGAGGATGCGGGGAGAGTTTTGGTGACATGATCACACTTCTGTTTAAAGACCATGGGTCTAGCTTCCCTATACAAAAGAGACTATAGGATCAAAAAGAGATGCAGGAGATCAGTCAGGATGTTACTGGGGTCGCCCAGGGGAGAAACTAGGGTCCTGAACAAGGCTGGGCAGAGGAATGGGAGTAAGAAGCGAAAGTATCCAAGCCACCTTTGCGATGGATTCATACGGGAGGGAGGTGAGAATGACGTTCAGGTGGCACCTGGGTGGATGGCAGTACTATGCCCGGTGAGGGAATACAAGAGCCAGCTTCCCCCACCTTCCCACTCCCCTGCTCAAGCACAGCCTAGCCAACTTCTCCCGGGGCGGACGGGACCGGTGGTCTCCCCTAGAAGACGGGGGAACCAGTGGCAGGAGAGTAACGCCTCTAGCCCTAGTGCTTTTGATCCGGCCACGGGCAGTGTCCATTTGGCACAGCTGGTCCCACAGGCAGCTCCTGGGGGCCCAGGGGCCAGTGAAGAGGGAGGAGATCGGCCTGGCCGGACCTGTCTGGCCACAGGATTCCGCCCGGGCAGACAGGCCGTGCTCCTAGCCGGTTAGGCGTCCACAGCCGGCAGGGTCAGCCTCCCACCTAGACCGCTCCTGCCTCCCATCCTGAGCTCAAGCTCCCAAGAGGAGTACTGAGATCCCGCCCTGTCGCATGCCTCAGAGCCACCCAGGGACCTCCGCCGCCAAAGTTGGGGCTCACCCGCTAGCTGGTCCACTCACTCTCACGTTCCCCGCCGCAGATGCGAAGCCTTCCAGCATGAGCCTCCTCAGCCCCCGTCCCCAGAACGCTCTTCCTTGGCCCCGCCCCGTTCCCGGGCCAGTCCTGCGCACGCGCGCTGCCTGCCGCCCGCCGTTGGCGCCGCAGAGCCCCGCCCCCTATCCGGTAGCTGGCAGACGGTAGGGCTCGCTTAAGTTCACGTGTAACAAGCCCGCGCCTAGCACGGGGCAGACGGACTACGTTATGTAGCTTCCTTCCCTAGGGCGACGCTCAGCTCCAGCTGGGGCTAATGGGCTCCTGGAACCCGTAGGTGCCCGGCAGGTTGTCCAGCAACTCCGGAAGTCCTCAGTAACCGAGTTCAACCTGGGGCGTAGGATGGCGGATCCGGATGGGGCGGACTCCAAAGCTGGCCCAGCTCCGCCTCCACTTCACCTTTACAGGTGCTTTGGTTCGGGTCCTGTGTTCCTGCAACTGCAATTTGGGAAGAAAGATGACAGAAATCCTAATTCTCTTTTAATTAAACGACTGGAAAATGCTGGAGCCGGGCTTGGAGCCTGCGTTTTCGAGATTGCCTACTTCCATCTTCTGCTTGCTCTGTTCCATTCACTTCCACACACGAGTCCCACCAAGACTCGTTAAAATTCGGCTTATCCTCTACAGTTCGTGAAATGCTTTTGTCATTCAAGAGAAGGAAGACAAAGCACTTAAAAACAGGCCCATGAACAAATAAAGGATACGAATAGATAATCCCTGTATAATCCTGCCCTTACACCTTGGCTCCTCTACAAGATTGACACTTAGGAAGTATCTATTGACCAGATGGTTAAATGAGTGTAAGACTGTCATTTTTTAATCCCTTCTCCTGTTTGTGTCCTTAAAAATACATAATCCTTTTTCAAATGACTCTGGATCCAGAAAAGGAGAAGAAAGTGGATAGGTAGGCAGACTATCTGAGGACCCTTCTTGCAGTCTGCTTTAATAGATAAGTTCCTAGAAAGTGGACTAAAAATACTGCCATTGACAGCGTTTTTCCTTCTTGCACCTTCATCTGAGATTGAAATCTGTTTGCCCCATCCGGAAGAAATGTCCCAGAATCCGTAAATTCTGAAAAGACCCTAATTAATTCAAGACTCCTTCTCCTTTCCTTACTCGGAAGATTGCATTAGTTTAATTTAGTTCATTCACCTACCCTGCAACTACCATTCATCCATCTGTCCATCCATTCTTCCATCCCTTCCTTTGTTCATTTACTCCTTAATTCAGTAACATTTCTTTTTTTTTTTTTTTTTTTTTGTAGAGTCTCACTTTATCCCCCTCGGTAGCCGCGGCGTCACACTGCTCACAGCAACCTCCAACTCCTGGGCTTAGGCAATTCTCTTGCCTCAGCCTCCTGACTATAGGCGCCCGCCACAATGCCCAGATATTTTTTTGCTGCACTTTGGCCGGGGTATATGGGGGCCGGCGCCCTACCCACTGAGTCACAAGCGCCGCCAACAGTAACATTTCTTAAATACCTTCTTGTACTAGGCATTGTACTAGGAACTACTAGGCATGCAAGATATGGTTGCTTCAAGAAGCTCAGTACCTGATAGATGGATAAAGTGTCCTCATTCTATTTAATCAATGAGTTTACTTTTTCTATGAATATTATCCTCTTCTCTCTGTCTCTGTCTCTCTCTCTCCCTCCCGCTCTCGCTCTCTCTTTCTCATATCAACAATTGTTCCCTCTTTACCAGATCATATAAGCTTGCTTTCTGGTTTCTTCCCCACCATGCTTCTAATACTACAATCTCCTGCAAATCCAGTAGGCTCATTTTTTAGCGTTTTTATTTTAACTGCCCTCTCCACACAAAACAAAAACTTTTTTTTGTTTTCTGACACCACACATTCTTGGTCCTCCTCCTATTTCACAGTTTATTTTTTCTTGGGCTCTTTAATTGACTTAGTCTCTGCTCAAACTATCAAGTGCCCAGGGATCTGGCCCTATTCAACTTCTCTACCCATTCTCCCTGTGTGACTTCATCTAGTCCTGTGTTTTAGCTGTCATATATAAGCCAATAACTCCAAAATTTAACTCTCCATTAATAACCTTTCTCAGTAATCTCTAACTCCTGTAAATAATTGCTTTCTTGACATCTCCATGTGAATGTATGACTGGCATCTCAAACTTAACACGGCCCCCTGAAATCTTGATTTTCACCTTCAAACCGGCACCCCGCTCTGTCTTGTCCATCTTAGTAAACATTACTGTTACTCATTCAATTGTTCAAACTACAATTCTAGGAGGTGTTTTTTTTGTTTGTTTGTTTGTTTTGAGACAGAACCTCTAGCTATAGCCCTGGGTAGAGTGCTGTGGCGTCACAGCTCACAGCAACCTCATAAACTCCTGGGCTTAAGTGATTCTCTTGCCTTAGTCTCCCAAGTAGCTGGGACTATAAGGTGCCTGCCACAACGCCTGGCTATTTTTTGGTTGTAGTTGTCATTGTTTGGCAGGCCTGGGCCGAATTCGAACCCGCCAGCTCTGGTGTATATGGCTGGCGCCTTAGTCACTTGAGCTACAGGCGCCACTCTCTAGAAGGTATTCTTGATTGCTCTTATTCCTTTATATCTAATGCTTCAGCAAACCCTGATGTTGCTACCAAAATATATCCTGAGTCCTTCACTTCTTTCCATTTCTACTACCACTGTGCGAGTCTAAGAAACCGTCATCTGGTATTGGACTACTTGAGAGAGAACCTCTTAAATGACCTGCTTGCGTCCATTCTTGCCCTGCTGTAGTCCATGAGTGGGAAGCCACCTTTGTTTAAGCCATGTATGGGTAGGTGTTCCATAACTTGTAACTGAACCCATTCCTTTTCTTTTTCTGTTCTTTTTTTTTTTTTTTTTTTTGAGACAGGTCTCAAGCTGTTGTCTTGGGTAGAGTGCCATGACATCATAGGTCACAGCAACCTCCAACTCAGGCTTAACTGATCCTCTTGCCTTAGTTTTTCTATTTTTAGTAGAGATGGGGTCTTGCTTTTGCTCAAGCTGGTCTTGAACTCCTGAGCTCAAGCAATCCACCCACCTCAGCCTCCCAGGGTGCTAGGATTACAGGCATGAGCCACTGCACCTGGCTGCTAAACTCATTCCTAACAGACAAATAAGTTTATACTGGACTAAGAATGCTAAAAACCATTACTAAAATATGGACTTGGCTATCTGGAGATTAAGGTATCCATTGGTGAAGACTATTCCAACTGGAAAGTTGGTGACCCTTTATTAAGCAGTAGTGAAACTGTCAGACCATTGTCACTTGTTGGACCACATTCCAACCAAAAGTGTTATTTTGGGAGAAATTTCAGGAACCATAGAACATCAGTGAGTGTTAGTCTTTTTTTTTTTTTTTTTTTTGTGACAGAGCCTCAAGCTGTCACCCTGGGTAGAGTGCTGTGGCATCACAGCTTACAGCAACCTCCAATTCCTGGGCTCAAGCGAGTCTCCTGCCTCTGCCTCCCAAGTAGCTGGGACTACAGGCACCTGCCACAACGCCTGGCTATTTTTTGGTTGCAGCCGTCATAGTTGTTTTGTGGCCCTGGCTGGATTCGAACCCGCCAGCTCAGATGTACGTGGCTTGTGCCTTAGCCACTTGAGCCACAGGCGCTGAGCCAAGTGTTAGTCTTTTATGTAGCTTCCACCAAAATCCTTCAAGAGAGTGATGAATCTAGATTAAAAATAATTGATTTGAAAGCAGAGATTAAAGACAGTAAGAACTTGGTAAGAGAGAATCTTTTTACCTGCAGCCTACTATTTAAATTGGCCAAGAGTGCCATAACTTGGAGACTTGCCGGGTTTAGATACCCCATTTACTTTGTGTCTCTTAAGCAGAAACCAGCACAAGTGGAGACAGAGAAAAGGCAGCTTTATTAAGAGGCAAAATGGGGTGGCGCCTGTGACTCAAAGGCATAGGACGCCAGCCCCATATGCCAGAGGTGGCAGGTTCAAACCCAACCCTGACTTTATTAAATAAATAAATAAATAAATAAATAAATAAATAAATAAATAAATAAAAGAGGCAAAATGGAGAGAGACCTCAGAGGGCTGGATGGCCTGTAGGTGGCATCTCTCTCTTCAGCTGTTGTTTCGAATTATCTCAAAGTTTTGTCTATTTAGAGGATTCCAGAGTGGATGAGAGCAGGGGTGAGAATAAGACTTCAATTCACACCTTTTAGTATTGCCTTGATTTTTTAAATAGTGTAAAAAATAAAAAATATTTTAGAAACAACTTAAAGACCATTTAGATAGGTTATTTGATTCTGAATATTATACGTATAATTGATCAGAAAAATAACAAATGATTGAGGAAATCCTGTTGTCTCTAAAATCTCTAAAATGTCAACAACAGTCTCTTGCTGTTCAACCCTATCACAATCCCTGAATCCTGGAGTTCTTTCCCCCAGGGAATGGGATGCAAAAGGTATGAATTCTGTATAATCCAGAGGAAGAACAAGGGCAGGGCTTGGTCCAAGTTCTCCAACCATGAACTTAATACACTGCTATGGAAGAAACTGTTATTTCTATCCAGCAGGATTGGATGTAGTTTCCTGGCCAGAATATTACTGTTTTCCATTCTTTTTTTCTCAGAATAGAAGCTTTTGTCATATCTTTACATTATACATCAGTGTGTGTGTGTGTGTGTGTTTACATTTCATTGATTTATAGTATACACAAAAGTACCCATGTGGAAAAATGTACAGCTCAATAAATTTTCAGAAATCTTACACATCCATATAAGTAGCATCCAGATCAATAAACAGAACAACACCTACATCCTAGGAATCCCTTTTGAGCTGCCTTACAAGCACCACCTTATCTCCTAAAGGTACCTGCTATCCTGACTTTTAACACCATAGAGCAGTTTTAACAGTTTTTGTATTTTATATAAATAGAATCACAGTGTATGATACTCTTGTCTATGGTTTCTTTTGTTCAATGTTATTATGAGACTTATCCATGTTGGGCATAATTTTAGATCATTTACTTTCATTTTAGTGTGCTATTCCATTGTGTCAATATATACCATATTCATATTATTTATTCTACCATTGATGGGCACTTAGTTGGTTTCCATTTTTAGCCTGTGCTATGGTTTGAATATTTGGCTTCTCCAAAACTCATCTGAAATTTAATTTCTGATGTGTCAATATTGATAAGTGGGGCTTTAAAAGATAATTGGATCATGAAGGCTCTTTCATCATGAGTGAACTTATCCATTCCTGGATTAACAGGTTAATGGATTAATGGGTTATCTCAGAGTGAGACTAGTAAGGCTTTATAAGAACAGGAAGAGTGCCAGCCCCATATGCTGGAGGTGGGGGATTCAAACCCAGCCCCAGCCAAAAACTGCAAAAAAAAAAAAAAAATCAGAACAGGAAGAGAGGCCGGGCAGGCACCGTAGCTCATGCCTGTATCTAGTACTCTGGGAGGCTGAGGTGGGTGAATTGCCTGAGCTCACAGGTTCGAGACCAGCCTGAGCAAAAGCAGGACCTTGACCATGTCTCTAAAAATAGCCAGGCATTGTGGCGGTTACCTGTAGTCTCAGCTACTCGGGAGGCTGAGGCAAGAGAATCTCTTTAGCCCAAGAATTTGAGGTTGCTGTGAGCTATGATGCCATGGCACCCTACCAA
>CAUYON010022354.1:0-14144 GCA_963573935.1 Arctocebus calabarensis | reverse complement strand
AGGGGAGTGCTAGGAGTTCCAACTTGCAGATGGAGAATATATACAGTTTTATACCGCTTTATGCCTGGCAGGAAGGTGCCGCGGCACAGGGGAAGGAGGTCCGGTTTTTAGAGGGTCTCTCCCGTGGGGTAGAGTGGGAGGCCAGCCGGACTCTGCTCGCTTGTTTGTATGGAGGTATTGCGTATACTGCAAGCTGTTCTCTTGGGGGAGGGGACTCCCGTCCACTTGGTGATGTGCTCTCTACCTTTTATTAGTATCCTTGGGGTCGCAGGTCGCTCCAATAGGGTTGATGTGCGTTCCTCGACCTTGTCTCTTGGCTCAGTTCCAAACCGTTGGCTTTCTTGCTAAATTTCTGTCCTTTAACTCTCCTTCTGTACAGGAGTGTCTGCAGAAAGCTGGCTACGGACCGCCATCTTGGCTCCCCCCCAAGTGTTTTAAATTTAAAACAAAAACTTCCAATTAATTATTTGTAAGTACAAAGTTATTTAAGAATAGCTAACTCATCAATGAATGATGCCATTTATTGGTAACATTTTCTAATTTTGCTGATAATTTTTAGTGTGAAAGTTTTTATTTCATTTTATTTTATTTTTTTTGAGACAGAACCTCAAGCTGTCACCCTGGATAGAGTGCTGTAGCATCACAGCTCACAGCAACCTCCAATTCCTGGTCTCAAGTGAGTCTCTTGCCTCCGCCTCCGAAGTAGCTGGGACTACAGGCGCCCGCCACAACGCCCGGCCATTTTTTGGTTGCAACCGTCATTGTTGTTTGGCGGGCCCAGGCTGGATTCGAACCCGCCAACTCAGGTGTACATGGCTGGCGCCTTAGCCCGTTGAGCCACAGGCGCCGAGCCTATTAGTATTGTCTTAATTAAAATTTAATGAAATATATTTTATTGTGGTTATGATGGCTTAAAATATGACCATAAAGCATCATTATCTAAGACGAAAGCATACATTATCTAAAGCAAATTATAGATACATGAATGTATCTAGCATAAATGTATACTAGATACTAGCATACATTATCTAAAGCAATTTATAAATAATTAGATATATTTTTGAAATAATTTTTCTAGAATAATAGTTATTTTGAATTATATACAAATGCCAAATTCTTTTTATAATATGTTTATTGAAGAAGTTCAGTGTTCAAGGAATTGAGCAAGTCTGTGTCAACAGTGAGAGATCTACAAGCCATATCTAAACATAAAGTTGAGATAACCTTCATCTATAATGATGATGACGATAGAAAGTATTGTCAGTGCATTCTTTAAGAATTAAATGAGGAATTTCTTTTTTTTTTTTGTAGAGACAGAGTCTCACTTTATTGCCCTCGGTAGAGTGCCGTGGCATCACACAGCTCACAGCAACCTCCAACTCCTGGGCTTAGGTGATTCTCTTGCCTTATCCTCCCAGTAGCTGGGACTCTGGGCACCTGCCACAACGCCCGGCCAGTTTTTTTGTTGCAGTTTAGCTGGGGCTGAGTTTGAACCCGCCACCCTCAGTATATGGGCTGGCACCCTACCCACTGGGCCACAGGCATTGCCAGGAGTTTCTTATCAATTATTTACAACACTCAGGATGTAAGTCCTATACCTGAATAATAATGCTTGAGGGAATTAATTCATTAGGAAAATAAAAGGAAGAAATAATGACATCTGTTACCTCTATTCAGAGAAAAAAAAAAACTCAGAAAATAACCAGTAAGTAAATGGGAATTTTGGAAATTAGAGTTTAAAACAATTTGAGCATAAGTGTGTTGCTTTGTGAGATAAGAAAAAAATCATACAAATTAAGAAGTGCCAGTTACATATCTTCAAGTCTACCAAAATGATACTGGGAATTGGAGCCTTAGTTATTTATCGCTTGAATATGACTTATGTATGTAGCATTGTAAAGCAACACAGAGACTGGAAGGAACTTTATACAGGAATAGATTTCACAAAACATATTTTAAACCTATTATTTTGAAATAATTTTGTACTCATAGAATTTGCCGAAATACTTGAGTTCCCCTGTACCTTTCTCCCAGCTTCCCTTGATAATAGCATTTTACCTAAATATAGTACATTTTCAAAACAAGCAAACTGAGATTGAAACAAACCTTAACCAGTATGTTAAAACAAACCTTATTCTGATTTCACCAGCAAACCCATTTTTTAACACTAAAACTTTACATGGATTTTAAAAACATACCCTTTTTATAAATCTTATTTTTATGTGTGGGGGGGAAAACCACTTAAATTAAATTAAATTTTAATAAATAATATGTATTTCTGACTCGCGCCTATAGCTCAAGTGGCTAGGGCACCAGCCACATACACCGGAACTGGCGGGTTCAAATCCAGCCTGGGCCTGCCAAACAACAATGACAACTACAACCAAAAAAAAAAAAAAAAAATAGCTGGGCATTGTAGCAGGCGCCTGTAGTCCCAGAGACTCGGGAGGCTGAGGCAAGACAATCGCTTAAGCCTAAGAGTTGGAGGTTGCTGTGAGCTGTGATGCTACAGCATTCTACCCAGGGCAACAGCTTGAGACTCTGAATAAATAAATAAATAAAACATATTTCTTTATTAATTTTCTGACTATGTGGTCCAATATCTTTGGTCTTTATCTCTCTTTTTTCTATGTCTTAGAAAGACTTAAGTCACTTTATCTAAATTTTATTTCCCAATGGAATTACCACGGGGTCTAGAACCACTGGAAGCTAGAAAGAGACAGGTTCAGTAATAATTGGAGCGGCCGGGAAACCTTAGGATATGTCCTCCCAATCAGCTTCTTACAACAGACATGAAACCTAATTTACAATGGAAATATGTTTTATATGTATTCTCGCACAATAGTTCTGTTTCTGAAAAAGATATACTTCAGTGTAACATTAAGTGTGCTGAATATTGAGTCTTAAATGTAAGCATAAGATTTCAGAGGAAAATAATTTTCAATATAATTTGAAAAATATTGCCAGTGTTTGTCAGAATGTGACTGTTTGGATATTCTAATATCCTAAGCTTGAAGGAAACTTATAAACCTTTTTGAAATTTCTTTTCCAATTTCTATTGTAGAAAAGTATGCAATACTTAATATTCCAAAAGTGTAGCAGTAGATAAATGTACACTTATTATGTTCACCACAAAGCCCTTTATGAGTAGGAGGTAGAGAATGTCTTATAAGTATTATACTATTATGCATAACTTAACAGGGTAATTTGCATAAGAAAAATCCAACTCATAGACTAAATTGATCACTGAAAATTTCATATTACAGACTTAAAACTAGAAAACACCCAGACATATTTTAGAGGTAATAGTAAAAGCTTTGTAGTGTACAAATAAAGTTGGTAGGAAAAAGCAAGGTAAATTGATAAATATTAACATTATAGGACATTACTAAGAATGCTTTGCCTAAAATTGGTTTATACACAAAGAAAAGCCTTATGCTTACAAATCCACCATTTCCAGTGTAAATTAAAAAGAAAAGAGATGACAATGAAGTTGGCAATCATCGTATAAGTAATTGTGCTCTACCTTTGGTGTACATCGTAATTGCCTGGGGAGTGATTTTGGAATATATCAGAGAAAATCTGGTAAGTGGTAATCAGAAATATATCAAACAAAACACATTTTTTTTTCTGTGACAGGCAAAGGCCAAGTCTGATATCATTGGTTTTTGTGTAGTTTATTTTTTTAGGACTATAGATTACTTAAAAGTTAAAAATATTATTGAATAGTCATATTGATTTATTTTAGACACCTTTAAATTTGACTAATTATTTCAAGTAGGAAGTATTATGAATATGTAAATGAAATAATTTACAATGGTTTAATAACAAGTTTATCTAAATTCTGAGTTCTAGATGTACAAATGAGCTGCAATAGCAATATAACTCAAAAGTAGTAATGTAGGGACAAATGTAGTGATCTGATTTCCCATACTTTTCTCAGTGGATAGGACTTTAATGATTTTCCCTGCAAATCATTTGTCACCTCTCCCATGAGATTTATCAATAATTAGGAACATTTCATCCACTGCTGGTAGGACTATAGTGTAGTTCAACTGCTATGGAAAGAAGTATGGAGAATTCTCAAGGAACTAAAAGTAGACCTACTATTTGATCCTACAGTCCCATTAGTAGATATCTACTCAAAAGAAAAAAAGACATGTTGCCATAAGGGCATTTGCATGTGAATGTTTATAGCACCACAGTTCACAATTGCAAAGATGTGGAAACAACCCAAATGCTCTTCAACACATGAGTGGAACTGTGGTACATATATACTCTGGGATACTATTCAGATATAAAAAGATGTAGATTTTGTATTTATTGTAACAGCATGAGTGGATTTAGAAAATATAAGCAAAGTATCACAAGAATGGAAAAATAAACATCACATGTACTCAGTACCAACTCGAAAGCAGTAGATTAGTAGATTAGTACATGGTCACATGAGAGAAATACTAAGTTTAGTTGAAATAGTGGGGAAGGGAAAAGAGTTGGGTACATTACCACCCAATGGGTACATTGGACAGGTATATAGCACAGTTTCTGGGTGAAAGACACAATCACGACATGCACTATAACCTTACAGAAGCAATTTATGTAACCTAATCATGTGTACCCCCATGTTAACCTGAACTTAAAAAAGTAATCATTAGGAACATTTCAAAGCTTTTCTAGCTACAACTTGGAACCTTATATGTTTAGCTACTTATGTACATCAAGAATAAATATGTTATCATTATGTTATTTGAAGAGCCTGGGAAGAGTGGAGTCTAGAACTGGGGGGTATGTGTCATGGTATGAATGTTAAAAATAGTTTTAACACATGATTATGTAAAATTAATTTTTATTACTTTTATTTGTTTAAACTATTTAGCTCATAAATAATATAGTTCAAAGCAAAAACTGTAGGTGTTAATATTGGATAGTTCTATGCCAACAGTTCTCAACCTGTGGGTTGTGACCCCTTTTTAAACAACGAAAACACATTGTGGCATTAGGAATTGAGAACTACTATTCTATGCCTTAATCCAGGCTCTTGAACATTACAACTAATGGCATTGGGCAAATTACATTAACTGTTGAACTCCTGCGGTTCCTCTGAGAATTTGAACTGCACCCCCAAACAGTCCTGAAACATGGCAAACAATCAGCAAATCTTCAATTCTCCTTTCCCTTACTTCACACAAGACAATTAATTACTTTTAATCTGTACATATAAAGGAAGTTTGCATATAATGGCACGTAGTCAATATTGATGGAATGAATGAAGTCATGGATTAAAGTAATTGTATTATAAAACTGATGTCTTTCATACTTAATAAAGGAATGGCAGTATGAGTTGATAGAAAATAAAGAAGTCAAATCCTTTGGTGATGTTGAGGATTTCTGAGCTAAGTTTCCAAAGTAAATTATGGAATTTTGTTCCATTAAACTTTCACAATGGGATTCTTTCTCCTGTTTTCGGCATCATGCAACATTAACACATTGCTGACTGGTCACAGGTTACCTGGTAACATGGATAGTTTCTGTGTAAAATTGCCTGTCAGCAATTTAACATAGAAGCTATTCCCTGAATTACTTCTCCCAGTCTCAATTCCCAATTGTCACAAATTCAGCCTATTTTATTATTTCTCCCCAACTCATCTTTCAGCTGCTTACAGTATAGAATCACTTAGTGCCTCTAACATCTTAATACTTTGTTGACTGGAAGTTTTACACAGAAACTATCCATGTTACCTGGTAACTCTTGACCAGTCAGCAATATGTTCAGTAGGGCTCTGTTTCATTTCTTACTTCTTAATCACACACTGAAAAGGTTGAAAGGATAAAAACACGCATACAAGAAATGCAATCATGTTATAGAAAGGTTTCAGTTAACTTTTTTATTCAGGTCAAGCAATTCTAAATCTTACATTTATGGGTAAAGTTGAAATGCAGTTTTCACTTTTTCTTGTTAAATTTTAAGAGTCTAGGGATTAGTTATGTATCATCTGTTTGTGTGTTCATTTATTTTTTTGTCTTGTAAGAATTATTTTAGAGGTTTTGACATGCTTTCTATACCACAAAGAAAAATGTATAAGATAATTCCAAGCTAGTCATGGTTATTTTCTCATATAATTAATGAGCTAAAGGTAAAAGATAGATGAATCTATAGAGAAAACAGTTCTATAAATGTCCCAGGTACCATCATCCATTAAAACACATTGCTGTGAGATGTATAAGCTTTCAAATATATGGTTTAATCATTACAAACAATTTGCTATGTTTGTTTTGTTATTTCAGTGCTTAGTTTCCTTGTCATTAGATTGTCAGTTTATTATATCATTTATTGAAGTTATTTTGGATAATTTACATTTTTGGATTTTCTAAAAATAATAATGCCTCATATATATGTACATATATATACATATATCTTTGGAATTTAAAAAGTATGTTATATAAATTGAGAATGAACCGTAGAAATTGCTACTGGTTCAAATTTTACTTTATTTTTATTCTATATCTTGAGTTATGTAAAATAAAACTAAACTTTACTTGGTGGCAAGAACAAGGGCATTAGAACATGAACACAAAAAAGTATTCAGAGCTGAATATTGGTAAGGCTTGCCTTATTTGAGTTTCAGGTGCTTGCTCATTAAGGTAAAATTTTTGTCAGGCAGTTTGTATTGGGAGTTTGCTACTTGAAAATCAATGGTTTGAATTCTCTGGTGGATTGTTTCAGTAGCCTCTTAACTGGTCTCTCTGCTTCCACTATTGATCTCCCCACTGCCTATCTCTCTGAGCTCCTCTCCTAACATTTTCCCTCTTGCTCCAGTCTAAGTAAACAAGCCCATCCATGCCCATTGGTGATGTCTTTTCATTTCCTCCTATCAATAGGTAGAGTTTATGTTCCCATCTCTTAGATCGTGTCTGACCTTGGTATTTGCTTTGACAAATAGAATGTGTTAAAATTGACATCGTGCCATTTCTAAGCTTAGACCTCAAATGCTTCCATTTGTTCTCCTGGAACCTTGCCACCACCAGATGATGAAAGACATGTGGCTCACTCATCCCAACCAACAGTTAGTGAGCCATCAGTCAAGATTAAGGCCACTGTAGAACAACAACAACCCCTAGTCATGGCTAGGCTCAATTTATGGGTTTGAATCAGCTGTTGTGGTACTCATGTCTTACTTTAAGACATAGTCATTTATTATCTCTGTGCTGTTATAATTCCTCTAAGAAGATATGAAAGATACTGTGGAAGAAGGAGACTAATGGGTTTCCATAGAGTTTTCAATGATTCTCTCCATCTCATGAGGTAGATTCTTTAATTAAAAAACAAAACAAAACAACTATTTGTCTCTATAAAGAATTTACTTCCCACAGACTATTTTGATTTTATAGGATTAAATATTTTTAAGTTTGAAAAATGTGGCTGCATTTTAAGGCTTCTATTGGTAAACAATATCTAACTTGATTGAGATATAGTATTTCCTTAAGAAGAGAGAAAGGTATTCTTAATGACATCATATATAGGCATTGTGTACAATTTGATAGCATTCAGTACTGACTTCTTAATCTCACAGTTCTTGGGAAAAGCTTTGGTTCTTATGTTAAGATTACCTATATCTTTAGTGATTTTGAAAGCAAGTGCCAAGAAAGGATGAAAAAGACGTTCTGTTGATGTGTATGTGACAGTTAAATATCACAGCCTTTCAGAAGACTTCTCTGGTGAATTTAATTCCAAAGACAACAAGGGTAGAGGTGGAAATAAAATATATGATTTATAATGTTATTATAAGTACATTACAAAGATAAAGAATCAGAGTTTATATAAGAGGAATGATGTAGGGTCTTGTTTATTAGTTATTTTTCCCTAGAGTTTAGAGTTTAGGGAATACGCAAACATAAGATATGTATAGTCCGAGCTAAATATGCCATATTGAAATTGATATGTGAGTATGACATTAAAAATCACATGAATTTACCCTGCAGTATTCTGTTTTAAGCTGTCACCTCATTCAGAATGCCTTTGAAACCATTTATGGAATGCTTCTATCATGAGGTTGAGAAAATCTGTGTGCTGCCCAATATTGGAGGGCACCAGACATTTTGTCTTTATGTGCTCCCTGCCTTGGGATCTCTCTCCCACTACCGGGGCTTTAAATATCATCTTTATGTCCATTTTTCCTAAATTTTCATCATCAACCTGGACCTCTCCTTTGAACTTCACAGTCATACATCAGTCTGCCTAGTTGGCATTTTTACTTTTGGTCTAAATAGACATATCACGTTTAGCCAACCGCAGATAATTTCCTTATTTTCCCTCCCATACCTGACTCTTCCCATTTTTCCTCCATGGCAGAATCTCATACACTCCAGTCTATCAGCAAATTCTGTTAACTCTGCCTTGAAACTAGGCCCCAAATTTGACTACTTCTCACCACACCTGCTGCATTCCTTTCAAAAATCTTGTATTTAAACATCTAGATCCTTATCACCTCTCAGTCTATCTCCTAGTGTTTTCCCCTTGTTTGCTCTACTTTAGGGCACAATACTGCCTGTACAACAGACACACCCTCTCCCGTGTCTTGTGCTAACCCTATACTAGCTGTTCCCTTTGCCTGGGATGCTTTCCCCACAGCTACCTAATGGTTCCCCCCACCAAGTCACCTTCTTGAGTTCTTTGCTCATATGTCACTGTTCTGTATGAACTTCTCTGGCCACCTGTTTAAAATTACAGCCCACACCTCAGCTCTTATCACCACTGGTTTATGAGATATATTAAATTTATTTTTATTGTATATCTCCCTTTACTTAAAATGTAAGTTTCATGAGGGGAAAGTTTTGTCTGTTTTCTTCACTATTATATCCTCTACGCCTATAAAAGTACCCTGCTTAATAAGTATTGAATGATGGAGTGAATATTTTTAACACATTTTAAGTATCAGAGAAGTGTTTACTCTAGGGCCTTTTCTCAACTGTGTACTTTTATGGTGGAGAAAGCAATCAATAATGTCTTTGTTTTTAATGTGATTCATTTTTAACAGATTCATGTATTCAGTTTTTTCTTCATCGAACATGTTTATTAAAAAGATACCTGTGCCTACTGTGCCTAGCCAAAAGCTGTGTAACTTTTAGCTACTCAGCAATATGGGTGTATTATCCTGAGTTCTTGTGATGCTTTCAGGCTTTGGTTTGACCTTTATAAATTAGTTCTTAATTATGGAACACTACTGGGTGAGAAGTAAGGTGTGGGATAAAGACAGATATTCCAATACAATCTGGAATAATTAGAAGGACAAAGACAACAAGGAAAGAGGACTATTTCAGGGCTTCAAGACCTCATTTTTATAACTGCTGACACAAGCCTGCTATTAAAATAGTCACATTTCCTCAAATATTGGACTTTCAGATGCAAAGTGAGCAGTCAAATGCTTCTGTTAACATGACCTAATTTCCAGAGCTAAGTGCTGTCTATGCCTTCATTCTGCTTCTGTAAACCTTCAGACCCTTGATTCTGGCAGTCCCAAGCTAACAGTATTATAGTATAAAATCTAGACCTTCTCTCTGTAAACTTTATCATTTAGCATTTTATAAAATCTTTTATACTCACTCAGAGCTTTACTGTCTTAAGGAGGAAGAGTAGAAGGCAATTCTAAAAAAAAAAAAAATGAACCCAAATAGCCTATATTCAAAGCAGAATGGTAATAAAGAGTCTATTTCTGCTGAAAAAAGGGAAAATTCACTATTGTTCTGCTGGCTGGGGTTATTGGAAACGTTTCAAAGAATCATAATTGCATTAATTATATTTTCATCTTTTTGCCCCTATTCATGTCTGAGAACATCCACTTCGCTATACTTTCACATCCTTCCGGATTATATGAGAATCTACAAGATTATCAAGATGTCTTAGATATACCTTAGGGATAACATGTCATCTTTACTGTAGGCTTTTGTGAGTCTGATGTTTTTCTTCCTAGAAAATCATATGGAAGATAAACTTCAAAAGTGCCACATATTAAGTCTGAGCTTGTTTTTTGATTCTGATGTTAAAAAATATTTTACTACATTATGTTGACCTTTACAAAGTATAATAAACAGAAGACTGTGACTTCTGAGGTTAGCCAGTTTCCCTAAGAACATGTAATCAAAGGACTTAAGGGTCTCATGGAACTTTCATCAACCTCCTAGATGAAGGCAAGAAGTAACCTGTAATTTTTTTTTTTTAGTAATCTGAAAATTTAAGGCCAAATAACAGAAAGATACTTGAGTCATATATACTTAATGTCAAGGAGTGATTTTGAAGTGATAGTTTTATTATTATTAAATACTCAGCTCTAAATTTACATAACCTATGGTCCAGAATTTTCAACCCAGGAACTGTTTAATCAAAAGTAATAGTTACTTATGCTCCATGAATGTTCAGAGCAGTGCTATTTATATTAGTTAAAAAGTAGAAATAATCCAAATGACCACTGGTGGATAAACACTCTGTGGTATAGCCATGCATTATAATATTATACATCAGTGAGAGTAAATAGTCCACTAATATACACAGCATCATAAGAGAATGCCACAGGTATAATGTTAAGTAAAAGTAGACAGACCAAAAAATCATATGCTAAATGATTCCATTTCAATAACAGAGAAAAAATGGAAGGTGAATCTACTGGGTGTTAGGAGTCAATAAAGTGATTTCAGTGGAGGTGTTAGTGACGAGAATGGGGATGAGGATTGCTCCTGGAGCTGCTTATACAGACATGTTAACTTTAAAATGTTATCAAGCTCTACACTTATTATTTTTTCTATACATATGAGTCATTTTAATAAAAGGTTTATGTAAAAAATGGGCCCAAGTTTCAGACTACTAAATATTAGAACAAATAGTAGTTAATTTATCCCAAAAGATGAAGTCAGTGGTCTTTGTCGGTGATCTTGCAAGCCCTGTCATCCATCTCCTTCTGTGTACTTGATAGGTTACAACAACAGAAGTTTATTTTCTTACAGTTCCCGAAGCTGGAAGTGTGAGATTCACATTACTAGGATGAAATAAAAATGTCAGCAAAGCCATGCTCCCTGTGAAAACTTTAAGGGCAGAATTTGTTCACTGCCTCTTCCGGTTTCCAGTGTCTGCTGGCATTCTTTGGTTTGTGGCTACATCACTCCAATCTTCAATGCCAGCATATTCAAACCTCTTCTGCTCCACCTTTTCTTTGGGTCAAATTGCCTGCCTCCTCTGTCACATATGGATACATGTGACTGCATGTAGGGCTTACTCTGACAATTTGAACTGTCTCAATATCTTTAACTTTATTATATCCGCAAAGACTCTGCCTTAGATACTCTTCTAAGAATTCCATGGGTTCCATGGATTATGATGTGGTTATCTTCTGGCAGGAGCATTTTTCAGTTTACCACACACCATGTGATACTGAACCAGATATAAATGAAAAAAGTATGGTTTACCAACTGCTGCTATTTGGGTACACCTTAAGTCAACAATCTTGAAATGCAGAAAAATTAGTTTTAGAGTACCCCACTCTACTCTCTAAGCCAGTGTTTTTCAACTGTTTTTATCTCATGACACACTTGAACCTATAGTTAAACTTCATAATTTAGCTAAAATTGTGTTGTTCAAAGAAGAGGAAAAAAAGAATATACTTACTATGCTTTGAACTTATTTATTTTGAACATAATTTAATTACTTATCTTTAAACATTTTTGTGGTACACCTAAGATCCTGTCAAGGCACACCAGTTGAAAATCACTGCTCTAAGTAATTCACTGTTCACAATTATAAGCAAAATATTGAAAATTTTGTTACTAAAGAGACTTTAGACATCATGTAATTCAGGTATGTTCGATCCTCATTTTTTTTCTTCAGATGGAATCTTTTATGGAACCTAAATATAAAACGATGAATACCATGGCCCCACAATCTATTTTCCTTTCTTTTTCCAGACTGGTCTCATGAAGTATACTGGGAAATTCCTGAGGTTCTGTGAATTCATGTGAAAAAAAAACACTTATCTAGTCATCTCTTCATTTTACTGGGAACTGGTCAATAACATCCAGGGTAAAAGCAATTAGTTTTTTCCAAAGATCATTCAGAAAGTTTGGGAATAAAGCCTTTATCTCCACTATTCTTTGCAATAAACCACCCTTGGATACCTATACATGGAAGACAGTGCTTTCATACTGCATATCATTACTGCTGTTATATCAGAGAGGCCCATTAAACTGTTGGCCCAGGTTACTGAATATTACAGAAAATACAGAATAGCATAAGGTAGCAAAAAATGTGAGTGGTTTTATTTGAAAACCTTAACTTTCAATTTCAACACCAATGCATATCACCTAGCTTCTTAATTCTTAAGAGTTAGTTTCTATGCACTCAAAAACAAAAACAAACAAAAAAAGAATGTCCAGGTCATCTGTTTTCCATTCAACCAGCCCATCTAGTCAGGTTTCTCCCAGTAAGCACAGATATAATCAATCCAAGCTAGCCCTTTTGAGAACATGTGATATAGCAAAATGGAACTCCCCTCTTAGACTTAGGTTAGCTTTTTTCTTGCTTATATTTGTTCCTTATTTTAAAATCATAGATAGCATAGCTAATAACACCTTTATATCTCTCATACTCAACCCATACATTTTCATTTTCCTCTCTCCCTATCTGTGAACCTATGTTCTGATTACGCTGATTTGTTCTACTGGCTCTATGAAACTGATACCAATACTCTGTTGATGGGTTAAGATCTTAAAACTACTGTGTGCTTATGTGCACTAAAGGTAGTTAATGTCTACAAAGAGAAAATCAATGTGAAGGGACTGATTAATTTGACTGATTTTTTTATTTCTGTAGTCAATTAAAAGTTTCTGTTAATTTTAGCTGAATTTTGTAGAATAATTTTTATTTATCTGTATTTCATTTTTGCAAATGTAAAGTAAAATCACTCAGGTTTGTTTACCCAGTTGGAGCTCAGATTTTTTTTATTGTTTTATTAAAACATAAGCATATAGATCATGTATACATTAATGAATTTATGGCATACAATTTGTTGATTTCACATAGAATTAGGAACGCTTACATCACACTGGTTAATATATACCTCATCTTGTTTACTTAGTTATTGTGTTAAGACTTTTATGCTCTATACTAATAGATCTGACATGTACCCTTCCATTATGCACCATAGGTGTGATCCCACCATTCACCCTCCCTTGATCTGACTTCCCCCCTCCCTGCCCATCCCTTTCTCTTTCCTTCATCTTGGGCCATAGTTGTGATCTATTCTTCATATGAAAGTGTGAGTGATTGTAAATTGGTTTCATAATAGTACTGAGTACATTGGATATTTTTTCTTCCATTCCTGAGATACTTAACTAAGTCAGATATGCTCCAGCTCCATCTATGTAAACATAAAAGAGGTAAAGTCTCCATCTTTTTATAAGGCTGCATAGTATTCTATGGCATACATATATCACAATTTATTAATCCATTCATGGGTGGATGGGCACTTGGGCTTCTTCCATGATTTGGCTATTATGAATTGAGCTGCAAGGAACAATCTGGTGGAAATATCTTTGTTATAAAGTGATTTTTGGTCTTTTGGATATACACCTAGTAGAGGAATTGCAGGATCAAATGGCAGGTCTACTTTTAGATCTCTGAGTATTCTCCATACTTCTTTCCAAAAGGGATGTATTAGCTTTCACTCCTACCAGCAGTGCAGAACGGTTCACTTTTCTCCACATTCACACCAACATCTGTAGTTGTGGGATTTTGTTATGTGAGCCACTCTTACTGGAGTTAGATGATATCTCAAAGTGGTTTTGATTTGCTTTTCTCTGATGATTAAGGATGGTGAGCATTTTTTCATGTGTCTGTAGGCCATGTGCCTGTCATCCTCAGAGAAGCTTCTGTTTAAGTTCCTTGCCCACAATGAAATGGGATCATTTGTTCTTCTCTTATTAATAAGTTTTAGTTCTCTGTGGATTCTGGTTATCAAACCTTTGTCAGAAGCATAACCTGCAAATATCCTCTCCCATTCTGAGGGCTGTCTACTGTACTCTTGGCTGTGCAGAAGCTTTTTAGTTTGATCAGATCCAAGTAATGTATTTTTGGTATTGCTTCAATTTCCCGGGGGGGTCCT
>CAUYON010022353.1:0-13218 GCA_963573935.1 Arctocebus calabarensis | reverse complement strand
AAGCGATTCTCTTGCCTCAGCCTCCCGAGTAGCTGGGACTACAGGCGCCCACCACAGCGCCCGGCTATTTTTTTGTTTTGCAGTTCGGCCGAGGCCGGGCTTGAACCCGCCACCTTCGGTATATGGGGCTGGCGCCCTACTCGCTGAGCCACAGGAGCCGCCCAAGAAGTCTATTTTTTTTAAGCCCAGCCACAATTTACTGAGTTACTCAATTTAGCTTTAACAGAGCCCAAAGTAGCCTTCCCTGATAGGGTTGCCAAGCCTGTTTGTTAGCCAGTGAACAGATACAACAAATGTTAAAATGGATTGTGAATTGTGTAGACTTCTATTTCTCACTATGTTCCTAAATCTCCCTCATTCCTCCAAACTACAATTTCAGTTCAGTAATTAAATCAAGCAACCCTTTAAACCAGTGGGAAAATAATCAATTTGAGTGTCTCTTCAATTATATGGAGAACAAAGTAGGAGAGAAGTAGTAACCTAATTGCTGAACTTTCCAGAACATCTGCATTCTTACTCCACGGCTAATCTTCGTCTTTTCCCCAGCCCTCGTCTTAGTGCCGGGCACTGAACTCACTCAGTCTGGACATCATGTTGCAGAAGACTGTCCCTGGACCTTGGCATTGTACTTGGGCAGGATCTTTGTTAAATACATAGATTCCCAAAAGATTGAAAAATTTCTGGCTATGGAGCCCCTTAAACTCTGCCAACTTTAAAATCAGAATTTTAAAAATTTTGTTCAAGCTTGGTGAAATCAAGGCTGTTTTCCTGCCTATTAGAGGCTTAAAAGAAGCACGAGAACAGCTGGCAAAGGCCTGACTATGGCTAGCCTTGGGAAAATTGTGAAGTAGTCCAAAGTTAGGATTTATCTCTCAGATCACTTTAGGGCAGTGGTTCTCAACCTTCCTAATGCCTCCTAAAGCCCTGACGCTTTTACTGTTCCTCATGTTGTGGTGACCCCCCAGCCATGAAAGCATTTTCGTTGCTACTTCATAACTGTAATTTTGCTACTGTTGTGAATCGTAATGTAAATATCTGATATGCAGGATGTATTTTCATTGTTACACAGGGGTTGCAACCCACAGGTTGAGAGCCGCTGCTTTAGTTTCCTCAGAGATGCTTCCTTGCCCTCTTGCATCAGCTCTCTCTTCTCACTACCCTTAGGACCACTCCACCCCCACTCCTCCATCAGCTGAGCACCCCAAGTGCAATCTCCTTAACTCTGAATGAGCTCTCACCTGGTCATGCCTTGTCTCCAAGGATGTTCCCAAGACTTCACATCCTTTGCCATCAGAACCATTCCTACATTTCAGGGCACTATTCCATAAGGCCAGAGGTTTTACTGGGTAACATTTTAAGCTATCAACTAGTTCACTAGTTGTAATAACATTTACATCTTTTGTATTAACCCGGTTGAAGTGGAACTCATGCTTCTTAGTGAAGCACCACAAGAATAGAGAAGCAGGAATCCAGTGTACTCAATTCTAATATGAAGGCAGTAGATGAGCTAATACAAGGGGGGAGGGTAAGGGAATGAGGGAGCAGGTAGAGGGGAGGAGGGAAGGGCTTGGGGGGGTCACGGTGTATGGCACACCTCTTGGGGGAGTGACAAATTATAAGAGGAAATTTACCTAACAAATGCAACCAGTGTAAACTAATCTTTGTGCCCTCAATGAATCCTAAACAATAAAAAAATTATGACTTTAATTAAAAAGTGATACTTGCTTAAAACAGAATAATTTGAAAATTGGAAAAAAGGAGGAAGTCATACTTACTTCTATTCATTGTGAGTATCTTAGCTTACGTTGTCTGCTGTAATATGCATGTATGAACTCAAGTGCTGTGTGTGTATATGCACGCACCCAGGCACACCAAGGATAATGTGTTGGACTGGCCTGGCCTCTGAGGTCATATTGGCTAGGTTGGAATCCTGGTTCTGCCCCTCTGGTAGGTTATTTGGTAATTCGACACCTCAGTCTCCACATCTTAAAATGAGGATACTAAGAAGACCTACTTCTGGAGGTAGGTACGAGCAAGAACATGGATACTCTCAGCCACAGTATGTGCTGTGATTAGGGACGTGTACTCTGGAGTCAGCTGCCTGGATTTGAGTCCCAGCTTAACCTTAAATATATTATTACTGTTGAAAAGTTTCTTAATCTCTCTGTGCCTCAATTCCCTTATCTACAATGTGAGGAACTCCACTGGGTAAAAACAAAAAGTCAGATGCCATGTCCTGTGTTGTTGGAAGAGAAAGGGGAAAATTATGAACTAATGATTTGAAATGATATTTGGCATTTCTGTTCTTAGGCAACTATGATTTCTAGACTAGAGTTAACTTCCATATCATTGTTTTAATTACATAAGAAAAAATAATGTATTTTTTTTTGCTAGGGAGAAATCGTCTAAACTCTTATGAAGTTCTCAAGGGGATTCATGACCCAAGCAATGTAAAAAACTACTTTGGCATTAAATGATCTTACTCCAACATTTGATAATTAAAAATTTTATGCCGCTATTTCAAAAATCCATTCTCTCTTTTAATTTTTCTACTTGAATGACACAAAACATACTGAAAACTCTCATTTCTAATACTAAATTCCCCCAAACCCTAATGTTTGCTCAAGTGCTCAAAAATAGACTGCCAGAATTTAGAAAAATAATCTCAGACACATTTTTCTTTTATCAAAATCAAATATATTGATGGCTCATTATTTATATATCTGAATAATGCTGTAACGTTTTGTTTTGTTAATATCTTGCCTTTTTATAAATTAGGCTTATAACAATATTTTAGAAGAAAATTTTTAGGTGTTCAGCATAGAAATATTCCCATAGACATATTCGAAATTACTACTCCAAATATCACTAAATAGAGACTATTGAGTGAGGCATCAAATGTATTTTTTAAATTTTTTTTATTAAATCATAGCTGTGTACATTAATGCAATCGAGGGGTACAATGTGCTGGTTTTATATCCAATTTGAAATATTTTCATCAAACTGGTTAACATAGCCTTCATGGCATTTTCTTAGTTATTCAAGACATTTATATTCTGCATTTAGTAAGTTTCATCTGTACCCTTCTAAGATGCACCGTAGGTGTGGTCCCACCAATTACCCTCCCTTCATCCATTCCAGTAAGATTAGCCCACATCACAAAATCCCATCTAGTTTGTTATGAACAAACTTTCCTTTATGAAGGCCAGGCATTTCACTAGAGAAAACAAAAAACAAACCATCAGACTAATTTTTGTGTTTCAGGCATGATGTTACTTTTCCATACTTCATTCCCCATCATTTATCTGAATTTATTCTCTGAGCATGCTTGCTTTGGGGTACCTATATCTGTATATTGGCCTAAATAATAACAAATGTTAGATGTCTTATAGCTCTCTGAGTAACAGATATTTTAGTTTAGGATTTTTTTTTAACATAATTTGTGTTTGTGATAGTGTTGGCACTGTGATAAGGGAAGGCCTTTGGCCAGTCCTGAAAAGTTTCAGTTGTTTTAAAAATATCTCGTCATGTCATTGATGAAATCCAAAAGAACTTTCAGGTTGAAAGGGATGACAGGGCTTCAAACTGCAACCGGCTCCCTGGAAGGCGAGTCTCTGGGCAGGGCTCTGTGTGTAGCTTTCATGGGAACAGCACATAGCACAGCGTCGTTCATCTGAGCTGGTGGGGAGCTGAAATTAGCTGAAATAGCCTCCTCTGGGAGGCTCTTCAGAAAAGGATTTGTTTTCTTTTCAATAACTTCATGGTTCACACAGGGTTTCAGTGGGATGTGCAGGCAGACATCCTCCTAAAATGCCTTAGATGAAGTCCGGGGAGTCCAGCAGGTGCCTGGCGTGGGTCAGCTGGGAGTCTGAAACCTTACACCATCACAAGCTTTAACCCTGCCTGGTAGAATCTAATATTTTCAAATACCCACAAGAGCCCCCAGATAGGACGTTTGCAATTAAAATTGTAAAATGTGTGGGCGACTTTTTCATTCTTTCCCTCTAACCTGAATGCAAAAGAAATTTTCTCTGAATTGATTCTGACAAATGCTTTTAAACACCTGTCTGATCAATCACCACTTTAAAGTCGTGCCTTTCCAAAAATAAACTTCCTTTACCTCGTATTTCACTTGTCCTTTTACCCTCTGCCCAATAATTAGTCAATGTTGGCTGATAATTAACTGGAATGCAGATGGCATGTCATGAAGGCTGTGTACAGGAGTCTGTAGAGAACACGAGACGTGTCTGAATGCCTACGCAAGATTGCCCTCTGGCTTTGAACGTGGACTTTTTAGTGGTGTTATTTCTTGTGTAGCAAACCCAATGGACTGGCAGGACCTTTCCCCCTTTGATGCCTATGGAGTGCATCCTTCAGATAATGATCACAGCCATCCTTGTCATGCTTGTTCCCTTGTACAGCAGGAAAGAAGTGGGTCGCTGGGAGGATTTGCCGCTGTAGCAACCAGGACCTCAGCCCGCCAGCGTCTGCAGTGGCCTACTCAGAGCCACATGGGATGCTGACAGGCCTGCCCCCGAGGACTGCAGTGCCCAGCACAGCAGCAAATGTTCTCACTGTGATTTAGTAAGTCCCACTCCAGGTCATCTAAGACTCTCCCCGGGATAGGCTCGGCCAAGAATAATAACTACTGCGTTATCAGAAAAGGGCAGCGAGCTGAGACTTTCTGTGAAATAACCTAGTATATTCTCTGCATTTCTTTCTGGGGGTGAATTAGTAAGATTTATATAGGAATAAAGGTGAAACTTCAATACCTAACCTAGGTTGCTTTGTAAACATAAGGGAGCAATTTATGTGGAAAATATGTTTTAGAATTCTTCAGTAGAACAAACATGAAAGCCAGTTGAATTTAACTAGAAGATGGTTATTCTCTTTTTGAAAAAAAACTTACTTATAAATGATAAATGTATTATGATGATTCTTGTGTGTAGTATACATAATCACAGTAAGTTAAAGCTCTAAATTAATTTAGGCTCCAAGGATTAAATCCCAATTAAGCTAAAATTCATTAAGTGAAAGACAGAGGTGTCTGGGAGTTTCCTCCTGGGGTTTACTCAGAACCATTGCTACAGCCTTTTGTAGAACTAGGGTGGATGTATAACCTGGGTTCTCACCCAGCTCCCAGCAGCTAAAGGATCAAACAAAAAGAATGCCATCAGAATATTCACAGTAAACCTTCATAAGACATTCTTCATTTTGAAGAAGGACGAGAATATGGTATCTTACTTGTCTGGCCTTTGTATTCTTATGCGTACATAGTAACTTGACTTTCTTTTTTATATCTCATTTCAGATAGTGGTCACTCACTATAGCAATGATGACACTAAACTATTGTTGAGCGCGTGTGATTTCAGGTACCTCATCTGCTTTAATACTCCCACCATAAGGTAAGTTTTGCTATTGTCACAGATAAGGAAACTGAGAACCAGAGAAACAAAAGAAAAACTGGTCACATGACTAATAAGTGTGTGGGACAGAGAATCCAACTTCACTCTTCTGACAGGTGACTGCTTCCGAAACACTGTTTTTCACACTGTTCGACCTCCATCTCTCTTTCCACAGTCCTTACATCAAGAAGGGACCCCTGAGAGCTGCCCTGTGTGATACAGAGCTAATAACTATAGGTGGCTATTTACTCATTTATTTATTTTGAGACAGAGTTTCACTATGTCACCCTCAGTAGAGCACTGTGGCATCACAGCTCACAGCAATGTCAAACTCTTGGGGCTCAAGTGATTCTCTTGCCTCAGCCTCCCAAATAGTGGGGACTACAGGTTCCTGCCACAACTCCTGGCTATTCTTTTTTGCAGTTGTCATTGTTGTTTAGGTGGCCCCAGCCGGGTTTGAACTCGGTACCCTTGGTGTATGTGGCTGGCACCATAACCACTATGCTACGGGGGCTGAGCCCACAAGTGGCTATTTAAATTTAAACCTCCATCTCTCTTTTAAGCCCCATTTATGCTCTTTTAATTCTGAAATACAATAAAAATATAATTTTCTAATTACTTACTGGGGATTAAGGGTCTTGAGTGAGAAAGAATTTTAAATAAACAATTCTAGTGTCAGTCTCTACTATCCTTTCCATCATTTGTGCCATTTATTTATAGCTGTTGCAGTTAAGCAATAACTGTTAACTATATGTTGCTAGAAAGCCATTTCTTAAAATGTGCATCAAGCAGGACTGATATTTATTACTTCTTTTGTTTGCTTACTGAAAATCTTATTCTCTGAATTCTCTCTGATTATATCCTAAAATTTCATCTTTTAAAAAATCTTGGTGCTGAAGCATAAATATTGGAAACCAAAAACTCATACTACTGTAAAAGGAATAATGGCATTTATATCATAGATAAAAAATACATTTTAATTTATTTCAAATTTCAAAAATGTCTTGGAAAAAGAGCCAAAGAGAAATTTCTTATTTACTACAATTTATTTGGATAGAATTTTAAATTCACAATAAAGAGGATTTCAAACGGTTGTACAGGAAAATAGAGCAAAGCTCTGGCATTAGTAATATCTCTGAAACATAAATAGCCATTTCTTCCTTTCAAAAGTCTGCCTTGATTTTGAGGAGCCTCTGGAGCATGTCTGACAGGCAAAACTGAAGTTGTCACGATCTGCTTACACAAGAGTCTTTTCCACAGTGTCCACTGGGAATACACAATGTCTAATAAGGTATTAGGATGATTTGTTAGACTGAGGCTTCCATCAGACACACAGTTCTTTAATTATGATTCGCCTCTAGAGACTAACTAGCAGTGTTTCCCAATCTTAAAAAAAAAGTCCTCTTGAGCATGTTTAAATTCATAAAGTAGAAAGTAAATGCTGCTTCCACTCTTGGAAGGTAATCTGCCAGCTGAAGTGAGGCTAGATGGCAAATGTCACCTGTATCTGGAATTCTAAAGATTTCTCCTGGTTTCAGAGGCTAAGGAAGGAAGCTGACTTAACTGCGGTGAGCAGAGAGAGCAGGATACGAGGAGAATAAGACGTGACTCCGGAGGCCGGGGAAGAAGACCACCAGGAGTGCAGTGTGTGACCTGGCAATGACTCAGAGATAGCGTGTGTGACATGAGGTCACGTTTGTGGAAACTAACGCACTTCAGAGGAGACGAACGTATTGTTCCACTTCAGTGCAAACCGTACAAAAAGATCAGCCTCCTTCATAAAAAAGAAAACTAAAACTATAATTAGAGACTATTTTTCATTGATTTGAATGGTAAATATTAAAAACTTCATCATGCACTATATTATAAAATAGACTCAGAATATGTTAAAAAAGTCATGGGAGGGCAAGTTTGGGGACAAATTATTATTTTTGAGAATAAGTTAGTAATATCTCTTTCACTTAAAAGCACATATTCTGACTTAGGAATGCCACCTCCAAGTATAAATTCTACAGACACAACAACCTTATTTGAACAAATAATAAAGTAAAAGAAAAGTCACTGCAGATCTGCAGGTAATGGCAAAATATGGGAAATAACTTACACACCCACCAGTAGGAGATGGTTCAATTACGGCTCAGCCACACGCGTCACTACATCACAGTCATTAAGAGCAGGGTGGCACACCTGCATGCACAGGTGGGAATCGGTCTCTCTGCCATATCATTAAGGAAAATAAGCAAAAAGGAGACCGGGGTGTAGTATGTCTTAGCATTTGGGTAAACACATAAAAGGTCTCCATCAGGAAATGCAAGAGGAACAGCTGCCTTGGGAAAGGGAAGTGGGGAACTGAAAACCGAGGAGGCAAGGGGTTTCACTGTGCATAGATGTCTTTGGGTTTTGAAGAGATTTTTATTCATTTGCTTACATTACCTATTCACACAAATTAATCAATCATTCGTTTAGAGAAGATAGAAAAGAACAGCTGTTTAAAACAGGTTGCAAAGTCAGATAAAATTGTAGCCATCAAATGGCTTTGAGATGCGATACTCAAATATCTTCATCTCAAGAGCTCTTCATACTCTGAAAAATGATTTAAGACCCAAAGTTTTTGTTTGTTTATGTGGAATATTTGCCATTTTAAAATGGAGACATCTAAAAATATTTATTTACTAATCATTTTCAAAATCAGTAATAAACATGTTTTTACAAAAAGTAACTGGTTTTCATAAAAAGGAAGAAGAGTGACACTTTGCTAGCCTAATAGAAGACAGCTGGGTCCTCAGAGCTGGTCCTGTATTCAGTGTCTTGCAACATGACATGTGTCACATAAGTACCTTGCAAAGAACTCCACTGAGAAAATGGTAGGTAACATGTTGGTATTATTATGTATGGTCTAACCGACCCCTAAATGAGTTCCAGGACCCTAAGATCCACTGGTCAGTATGAAAATAGAATATTAAAACTGACTAGCTATGATAGAAGAAAAAATCACCGTTTTAAAGCTAAATTTCACTTTTCAGAACTCTCTAACTTTGTAGCAATGTTTGCCTACCATACAGGTTTACAAATCTCAAAGAAGACAACAGTGCCTGATAAAGGTAATTTTCCAGGAACAGCAGTCTACCAGGTTCAGTTCTCCAGGGGAATAATACTAGCAAAATGTTCTCTGTGCAGCATATTTTCCAACACTAGCCAAACAAGATTATCTTTTTAGAAATAAAAATTCTAGCTCTAACATATTAATAGTTCAATTTAAGAAATATCAAACTATTTTCTACCCCCCTCTAAAACCATCACATTCATATTATTCAACCTAATATAACAGAGATGTCTGTAAGGGACTAATAAAAGTAGTTATCAGTGCAAAGGAAAATAACAGTAATTTATCCTTTCAGCAAATTTTTTGAATGCACATTGCGATCATTTATTGCACTCTGAGCTGATGACAGATGAGTCAGCAAAATAAGCCTAAAGCCTGTCTTCATAGTATGGACAGTCTGGATGATATTAATCAGAAATATCATAAATTACTAGCATTAATGAAATAAAACTGGAGTAGCTCTGAAAGCCTACAACCAGGCCACCTGCTAAGGTTGGGGAATTGGGAACATGTTCTCAGAAGAAGTGAGATTTCAACCGAGATTCACAGAAAGTGTGGGAGCTACTAGGCAGTGGAGGTAGAAGTTGAAGGTGTTCCTCCGTGCAGCAGAAACAAATGCACAACTCTGAGTCGGAATGGAGTATGGCACTTTCTGAGTGCTGAAATTAGGTCAGCCTGGCCATATTACAAAGAGTGATGTCAAGAATCCTGTAACATGGGCTATCAACATAGGCTGAGGTCAGATCATGCAGATTCTTGAATGGAACAATAAGGGTATTGATATTTATACTGAGAGTAACAGGAAGCTATTGCAAGGTATCATGGACTTCACTTTTTTGTTTTTTAGTTTTGTTGGTATCTTTACTGAATGCAAGGTAGGGTGGCCTTGCACCTAGCCTAATGGTTAGTTTCCTCATAACTCCCAGTAGAAAGTAAACCTTACTACCTGTTTGCTTAAGGGTCAAAGAAGAATATCCCCTGAGCTCAATCAACAATGTACAGTACAGCATTTCAGGTCCTCAGTGTCAGTTTCACTTGAAATTGCTACCCAAATCTTCAGGAAAAAGTGAATTTTCAGGATGATTATCTAAGATACATAAGGAATGTTAATACACTTCTAATCTTCTTGTTCTAAGATGTCATAGTATCTTGATACTATGACAAGACATAGATACTGTGTTCCATACTTAGACCATAGTATCTTAACTTTTGAATCATCTAGTTCAGCTTCACTATTCCAGTCTCATCTCCTACCAAGGTTGTTTTAATGGAGTACTATGGTAGATCGCTTGGATTTGTTATCAGCATATTATTAGGACAAGGTCTATAATATTATTTTGAGTTTCCCATAAAGTCCCATGTGGGGAAAAACAGTGAATTTAGTCCCCATAACACACAGTTTCTCTCAAGGAACTGAAACATTTCTTTCTTTGCATTAATGAGAACAAATTAAATTGCTACAGTAGCCTAACATTTGCTTCTAAAGTTAAAACTTAAGTCACTGAGAGTAACTCTCCTGCTTTCTCTTTTTTGCTTCATTTTAGTGATACATTTTGGTTATATTACATCAACCTAAAATATGTTTCTTTTCTTTCTCTCTTTTTTCTTTTTTTTTTTTTTTGAGACAGAGTCTCAATATGTCACCCTCAGTAGAGTGACATAGGGTCACAGCTCACAGCAACCTCAAACTCTTGGGCTCAAGCAATTCTCTTGCTTCAGCCTCCCGAGTAGCTGGGACTACAGGCACCTGCTACAATGCCTGGGTATTTTTTGTTGTAGTTGCCATTGTTGTTTAGCAGGCCCAAGCAGAATCCGCCAGCTCCAATGTGGCCCTTACTGTAACCACTGAGCTACAGGTGCCACGCCCCAAAATATGTTTCATAAGCTACTACTAATTCTTTTATGACATGACATGGTGAAACATATACATATGTAACAAACCTATACCTTCTGCTCCAAGAAGTTCACCCAATAGAGGGTCTTCAGAAATAAGACCTCTTTTCTATTAACCTTGCTAAAAGGTTGAAAGGCAAGAAAGGGTTAATGTCTACTTGTACTACTGCAGGAATAACTAAACATTACATAATTTTAAAAAGAATAAAAAAGGACTCCTAAGAGGCTCCCTATTACCTTATTGACATAGTTTCATAATAAAAATCAGGCCGGTGACAACAAACATTTGGGCCATGGCCTCACTCCAAGTACTGAAGTTCATTCAGGATCACAAATGATTTACTAAAGCTCACTCACCACTATTGCCAAGACAAGGAGATAGTATTGAAATGTGCATTTCGAGCCAAATTTAATGCTTTCTTGTCCAAGAGAGGTAAAACCAGGACAACAGAAGAGAGATACAACAATGAGTAGAAGACTCTAGAGCAGCAGTTCTCAACCTGTGGGTTGCGACCCCATTGTAACAATGAAAATACATCATGGCATTAGGAAGGTTGAGAACCACTGCTCTAGAGAGACTTTACGAAAAAAAAAAAACATTTTAAGTAAGAGGCCAAGTGTGTGTAGTTGCCACCTGTTTATAGATGGATGTTAATTCATTCTTGTCAGTTATTATCTATACACATAGACACATACTGACACACACTTACATAAACATAGAACAAGACTGTGCTATAGACAGAACATAGTCAGAATTCTGAGATGACCCTCAGTGGCCCATGTCCTTGTGACATCCCTTCCTCTGGAGAATAGTCAAGAGCTTTAATTTACTTTTAACTGGTGGAATATGGAAAAGGTAAGGGATTGTTCAGATGTAATTAATGTCCTTAATCAGTTGACTTTAAGTTAATCTAAGGGGAAGTTATTCTGGGTGGATCTGGCCTAATCAAGTGAGCACTTCAAAAAGAGTCTAGAAGTTAGAGTCTGTTTCTCCTGCTGATGCTGAAGAAGCAAGCTTCCATGAATTTTATAGTTTTGAAGAAATTAATTCTGCCAACAACAATGTGAGCTTTAAAGAAAAGCCAGAGCCTCAACTAAGACCTCAACTCTATCCATCACCTTGATAAAAGCCTTTTGAAACCCTGAACAGAAGACCCAGGTAAGCCAAAGCCAGTGTCCTGACCCACTGAAACTGTAAAACAACAAATACACATATACTGTCTTAAGATGCTAATTTTGTGGTCATTTGTTATGCTGCAATAGAATTTTAACATGGTGATTTTTAGTGCTTTGTAAAAGGTACCATGCTAAAAGCACATGTGCTGCTTTATTAGTACAATTTCAGTATTTTAGGATATATTGGTGAAAAAATCTATGGGTACTCATACACAAACACATCTCTTTGCTCAAATGTGTTATTAAGGGAGAAAAGGCAAACTTATTTTCATGATTTCCTTATCTTTGCCTCCAAATTTGCTCCACCTTTTGTCCTACCCATCTTACTTAAAGACAAATGCTTTCATTTAGTGGTCCAATAGCAATCTCAGAATCATCATGGACTACGTGACCCTTAACTGCTATAACCCTTTCTAACAAATTAGTCAGCAGATCCTACCACATACTTTTAACATTTTCCATCCTTCTTTAGCTCTCCCTCTACTGCCTCCCATGAGCTCTTCTTTGAACCACGTAACCCTTCTGTCTGATCTCCTGTCCATGACTTCCTCCCTTCCAGTCCTAGAAGTCTGCCTGGAATAAAGGGGGAGGAAGTGAAAGAAGTCGAGCGGAACTAGACTACAGATGAGATAACAAATATGCTCGGGAGTGATGGTGAACAGACTGACCTTGTTATGGGTTTTGAACATAATCCTGGAAGCAATGGGAAACCACTGAAGGGAGAGAGAGAGAGAGAGAGAGGACAGCACAGTCCTTCCTCGCAGGAAATCATTCTTAATTTGGAAATGAAGGTTCTCTCACAAGTCAGCTTCCTTCTTGTGATGATAGGCTATTTACTAACTCTGCTACTTTGACTGGATCAAAATCATATTTTTTCAACTTTTTATTCTGGTAAAATACACTACATAAAATCTGTTATATTAACCATTTTAAATCTTAATTTTTCAGAAACAGAATATGGAAGCTGAAATAATAATTGCTATAAGAACCTGGCATAGTAATAGTTCAATAAATTTATTTCATTCCCTATGCTAATGATAAAGCATGAAACATTATGCGTTCTGCCCATTAGTATTGAATTAAAGTTCCCTGAGTGAATTTGATCTTGGGGAGTGTCCACATGTAAGTAGCAACAAAGTTAACTTCTGAATATCTGCTAGTGAACAAAGCAGCACAAAAAGACGAGGCTGTCAAGAGGCAGATTTAGATAATTGAGTGGTACAGATCAGCCGTAAAACCCCTACTGACTGGCATGAAGTGACATAGAATATGGGTTCCTGCCATGAAAATGGAAATGTTTTTATTATACTCCATTCTCAAAACTCTTTGATGCTAAAACAAGCAAACAAACAAACAACAACAACAACAAAAATTGAAGACTCTATCTGTCTATCCTCATACACTTTTGTAAACAAAGTAGCTACATGCAACCAGCTACTCTGCATTTGAATTGCCAAAGGTACATTTCTGGTGCTAAAAGGTACCCTTGCTCCCCTTTTGGGGAGGGACATACTAACTAGAACAGGAACTTATCCCTCCTGGAGATCAAGTCATGATCAAAACTCTTCCCTCTAATTCACCTTCCCTAACCCCAACTTGGGAAGTCCCTTTACTGTTATCTTGTCTTCTTCTACAGCTGTT
>CAUYON010022349.1:0-83209 GCA_963573935.1 Arctocebus calabarensis | reverse complement strand
TAGGATGAAATGTTCTATAGATGTCTGTTAAATCCAGTTGTTGAATGGTTAAGTTTAAATCTAGAATTTCTTTACTTAGCTTCTTACTGGAGGATCTATCCAGCACTGCTAAAGGAGTATTAAAATCTCCAATTACTATAGAGCTGGAGGAAATCAAGTTACTCATATCCATTAGAGATTTTCTTATAAATTGAGGTGCATTCTGGTTCGATGCATAAATATTAATAATTGAAATCTCATCATATTGAGTATTACCTTTAACAAATATGAAATGACTGTCTTTATCCTTCCTTATTTTGGTTGGTTTAAAGCCTATTGTATCTGTGAATAAGATGGCAACGCCTGTTTTTTTGTTTTCCATTTGCCTGGAATATACATGACCATCCCTTCACCTTAAGTCTGGATTTATCTTTTAAGGTAAAGTGAGATTCTTGTATGCAAGATATCTGGCCTGAGTTTTTGTATCCAGTCAGCCAATCTATGCCTTTTTAGAGGACAATTTAAGCCATTCACATTAATAGAACATATTGATAAATCTGTAGAAAATCTAGTGGACATTTTAAATCCTTTCGCCCTTGTGGAAGTTTGAATTTGGTAAGAAGTTTCTGGGTGAGAAAACTTTTATGGTGGAGGATGACGCTGGTTATTATGGAGGATAGGTTTGAGAATATCCTGGAGAGCTGGTGTAGTTATAGCAAATTTCTTCAGCATGTGGATGTCATTAAAGTATTTAATTTCTCCATCGTAGATGAAACTCAGTTTAGCTGGGTACAGGATGCTTGGTTGAAAGTTGTTTTGTTTTAGGAGATTAAAAGTTGGTGCCCATTCTCTTCTAGCTTGAAAGATTTCACCAGAGAGATCTGCATTTATTCTAATATTTTTCCCCTTGTAGTTAATAGATTTCTTGTGTCTGGTTGCTTTCAGAATTTTCTCTTTCATATTAACTTCAGTGAACTTAATTATGATGTGCCTTGGGGCTGTCTTATTCGGGTTGAGTCATGCAGGGGTTCTGAAACTGTCTGCTATCTGAATTTCAGAATCCCTTGGAATGTCTGGAAAATTCTCTTTCATAATCCCATAAAGAAGAGACTCTGGGCCTTTGACACCACTTCATCATTTTCAGGTATCCCTGTGAGATGAGTACTGGTTTTCTTCGAGTTATCCAAAAGCTGTCTGAAAGAATGATCTGTTTTTGCCTTCCATTTCTCTAGCTCTTTGTAGGTTTGGGAGCATTCGAAACCTTTGTCTTCCATGTCAGAAATCCTGTCTTCTGCTTGCTCCATTCTGTTACTGAGGGATTCTACTGTATTTCTCAGATCTTTGAGGGCTGCAATGTCTTGTCTCAAGGTTGAAAATCTTTGGTCATTTGGTCTTTGAATTCCTTGACTTCTTGAGACAATTTTTGAAATGCTCCCAGAATTTCTAATTCCAATTGTTCGTCTATTTTATTGATCTTGTTTGCAATCCAAATTCTGAATTCAATTTCTGACATCTCAGCCATCTGTTTATGCAAAAGATCATCATTTGTGTCTGCCAAATTGTTCCTTGGGGGGGTTGATCTACTCTGGTTGTTCATGTTTCTAGAGCTTTTCCACTGATTCCACCCCATGTTTATTTTGCACCGTTTGACTGGGTGAGTAGGTAAGGATTAGTTGGGTTGGGGGTTCTAGGAGTAGTCATTGACTAGTACTTCCTTTGCCTGTAAGCTGGGACTGGTGTTTGTACCTTTCCCCCTAGAGTTTTGTCAACCCATACTTTGCTACTGCCTGCGCAACTGGGGGCCTTCTTGATGTGGTGCAGTTATGTTGCTCTGTCTTATTTTCAGCTGATCTCTGTCTTACCCTAGAGAATTGGTTACTCTGTGTTAGATTCTGAGATGTGCAGGAAAACCAGCAGTTAGGTCACCACGTCCCCCACAACAATTGGAAAGGAAAATCAAACCTTCCCACTACCACACACCCAGTGTACAACGTTGGAAAGTCCTTGGGTGATTGGCCCAGTTGAAGAGGTCCCAATCAATTGTCAGTACCAACCTCAAATCAAAGAGTTGAAAAGTCTCTTGGCTCCTCCCCCTTTCTTTCTTTTTCTTTCTCTTTCTTTCTTTCTTTTACCCTTCCCTTCCCTTCCCTTGCCTTTTCCCTTCCCTTCCCTTCTTCTCTTTCCTTCCTTTCCCTTCCCTTCCCTTCTTTTCTTTCTTCGCTCTCTCTTTCTTCCTTTCTTTTTTAGACAGAGTCTCACTTTATCACCCTAGGTAGAATGCAGTTGCGTCACAGCTCACGGCAACCTCCATCTCTTTGGCTTAAGCGAGGCTCTTGCCTCAGGCTCCCAAGTAGCTGGGACTACATACACCCGCCACAATGCCCAGGTATTTTTTTTTATTGTAGTTGTCATTGTTGTTTGGCAGGCCTGGGCTGGATTCAAACCCACCAGCTCCAGTGTATGTGGTGGGATTCCTAGCCTCTGAGATATAGGTGCGATCCCCCAGATTCTTTCTTAAAGCAAGTGGGGCCTGGTGTGGTGGTACTAGTTCTAACTACTTGGGAGCCTGAGGCAGGTGGATCCTGAGCTTGAGCCCAAACCAGGCAAAATAGGTAGGCTCAGTAACCTCCCCTCACAAAAAAAGAAAAATATAACACAAAAAAAGAAAATTAAAGAACAGTATCACAAATTTGATGCAAAAATAATTACCAGACCACAACACCTCATTATAGAATAACACATCATGACCTGGTGAGATTTTTACCTGTAGTGCAAGGGTAGATCAATGTTAAGAAACTTATGATTTTCCAGAGAAAGATCATATAATTTTCTCCATAAATGATGAAAAAATTAACAACCATTCTAATAAATCTTGAGAAAATAGAAATAAATGAATACTTCCTCAATGTGAATATACCCTGACATATCTATGTATTCATTTTTACATACTCTTAAATTACATATACCAAATTATATACTTCATGTATATTTACATAAAATAATGTCTAATAAATGATATATCATTAATAATTACATGTTTATATATTACATAATTCATTGTACATAATTTTATGAATTATACATAAATAGCATATGACATTTGGTTATTTGATAACATATTTAATCCATCATATATTTTATGTGTGATTGATAATTAGATGCCACTGATTAGATATGTGCATATGCACACACACATAAACAGTTAAAGATGAAACAGAGTACTTCCTACTAATATCAGGTATAAAGATGACAATATTCATAGATAACTAGTAACAATTAATATCAGAATTGGAAAACAATAACTTAAATTGTTTATATTTACAGATGTTAATGGTAAATTAAGAGAAACAATAATTAATTTGGCAGCACTAGATATAAATATCTATACTTTTATTCATCCAATAGATTAGGTAGAAACCAGGCCATGCTTCACGGTGGCAGTAGATAAAAGAACAGCATTATAAGGCCAGGAGCGGCGGCTCACGCCTGTAATCCTAGCACTCTGGGAGGTTGAGGCAGATGGATTGTTTGAGCTCAGGCGTTCAAGACAAGCCTGAGCAAGAGAGAGACTCCATCTCTGAAAATAAGTTTGTGTCATGGCAGTCACCAGTAGTCCCAGTTGTTTGGGAGGCTAAGGCAAGAGGATCACTTGAGCCCAAGAGTTTGAGGTTGCCGTGGGCTATGACACTATAGCACTCTACTGAGGGCAACAGAGTGACACTCTATTACAAACCAACAAAACAAACTAGCACATAAAGAAAATATGACCACGTGTCAGGAGATAACAACTGCTACGAAGAATAATAAAACAGTCAAGAGGGGTAGGAAGGCTCAGAATTGGTGGAGATTTGCAATATTAATGCTATGGACCTGAGAACCTGAAAAATCAGTTTGACTATTTTTTCTTATATTCCTATATTTCCTACATTCATTAATGATGGCTTAATCCTATGGTAAACTGGTTAACTGGTTTACTTATTAATTGCTGACATTGAGTATTGTTGAAAAGAGATATTCTTAAATTAAGGGGAAATAATGATGAGTAAGTGAAATAATGCAAAAAAATCACTGAGGAATATGGAGCTGGGGTTAAGTTGGTATGCGTCAGTGAGACCAACAGGGTTAAATAGGGGTGGCCTCACTAAGAAAATGACATATGCATAAAACACTTGTAGGATATGCCAGGAACAAGACTAAGATATCCACTAATGACATTCTACACAACAATACACTGAAGGTACTAGTCCATACTACAAGGATGAGAAAAAGACAAACAGTACTAGAGCTGGAAGGGAAGAAACGAAGCCATCACTATTTGAATACAATGTTATGTCCTAATACAAAATTCACGAGAAACTTTAGGCTAATTATTAGAATTAATAACTTAGTTTAGTAACATTATTTTATATAAGATCAATATACAAAGCCTTTCCATTTATATACATCAGACCTAATTAGATAATAAAGATTAAAAGTAATCTATTAATAACTCCAAAAAAGGTATGAAACTTTTACAAAAAATTTTTCTTATGTTACTGAAATAATAAAAAGACTCAAAGAACAAAAAGTTATGTTTGCTGGACTGTAGGTTGAATATATTAATGTGACAATTTTTTTTCAAGTTGATTTAATGGAATTGCAGTAAAAATTTTAGCAGGGTTTTTAGGTAACTGGAAAAGCCATTGCTAATATTTGACAGAAGTTGGAGGGACTACAAATAACCAAGTTAATTCTGAAGAACAAGGTTAGGGAGTAGCCTTGTAAGAGCAAGTCAATTATTAATGTATAGTTATTAAGACAATGTAGTATTGGTACAGTAATGGACAATGGCATACATGTATCATGAAACAGAAGAGTGTAATGATCTTATAGAACACGGAATCTAGATCAGAGCCTCTAGACTTAATATTTGACTGAGGTGGCAAAGGAGGTCAGTATAGAAAGGAACAAGTAACTCAGTAACTGGGACAACAAATGTAGAAGAAACATATGGATACTGGGTACAACAGTTTGTAAGGGGTGCTTGAGAGAAAGTTGAAGTAGGGCAAGGGGGGTATGTCTCAAGGGTGTGGGAGGAAATTATTATTTTACTTTGGTGATGAGGGTAGTAGTCCTTACTGAGAAGATGGTATTTGAATCAATGGAAGAAAAAAATGAAACCCACACCACGCATAAAAATCAATTTCAGATGAAAGACTTAAATGTAAGAGAAAAAAGAACTATAAAACATTCAGAAGAAAATACTAGAATTTTCATGACCCAGGAGTAAGAAGGCTTTCTTTATGTCTCAGTAACTATAAAAAAGAATATGTTTGATTACATTACAACCAAAGAAAGTAAAAATATAAGACACAAACTTTAACAATATATTTGCAACACACAAACATACATATAATTGATAAAGATTAGTATCAGAACATTCAAGTAGATAAAGAATTTATGTTTATATTTTTAATTCTGAAAAATTAAAAATGGACAAAAATATAAAAAGATCTTTCACAGAGAGAAAAAAATCAGGGGATAGTAAATCTTATGTAAAGATGTTCAACTTTAATAATAATCATGAAAATGGAACTTTAAAAATTAAACATCTTCATATATATTTAAAATTGGCAAAAGTTTAAAAAGGCAATACCAAATGTTGGTAAGTTGGGCGCTGGGTACATAAATATTAATTTTGTAATATCTCATCTGGGTGCAGGTATACATATTAAAACATCTTTTATATATAAATCACTTCAGATTAAAATATAAAGATAAAAATGGAGATATCAGGGCACCCACGAAAAAGTGCTACATGGTAAAATTTCAAAAAGCTGTCTAACAATTAAATATCTCTTTATAAGAGATTAATAGCTACCTGAGTATAAATTTTCTCCAGCAGCATTGAATAATGTTTTGCTAATAAACACATGAAATGTAGGAAGACCACACTATTTTTTAAAAGCTTCTTTTCTGCCTTTGTAGTTTTGTCTTAGGAGTTTGTGTCTAAAATTTCTCGAAAACTACTTGCTTATTTGTTTGAAAAAACCAACAGCTTAGTCTTTTTTCCTTTCTTTTAAGAATAATACAAAACAAAACAAAGTTGCAGTACCACTAGGGAGTTGAGTAGCCAGGTAGGTCAAGTGCAGGCATCTCTCTTTTTTACAGGGGAGGCCTCCCACTTCCCATAAACACTGCAGTTGGTATAGGATTAGGAACTCTTGCATTTAAAATGCAATGTGTCTGATAAAAAGACTAGAAGTAACCGCGGAAAAAGTACCATTCCACCCTTCCCAATTTCCACATTATACTTCTTGGAATTGTTCATAATTTTCATAGAATTCTGTAGTTTGTGGGCAGTGATTCTTAATGGTATGAATAGGGGCAAACCTGACCTTGGGGACATTTAGGAATGTCTGGAGCCATATTTAGCATCATAACTGGAGCAGAGGTAGTGCTACTGGCATCTTGCTGCATATTAGCATCTAGGCATGTGTCCATCCTACAGTGCACAGGACAGACACCCCAAATACCATTAATGTTAACATAAGAAACTCTGTTTAGGGATGAGGTGCAATATTTATTTATTAAAACATATTAGCTGTGTGCATACTGTAGGTCTGGTGCTTGGCATTGGAGATAATAGCAATGAAACCCAGAATTCCTTCCTAAAGGAACTTGGGGCCCAATAGGAGAATCAGACACATCAAAGGATAATTATTATGGAATAAATTATATGAAAGACACAGAAAAGTGTCACCTAATTTAGTCTTGTGGGGGAGGTATTGGGTGGTTGAACGGGAAAGTCAGGGAAAATCTGGAAACAGATGAGTTTTCAAAGATAAAGAATTTTCCACATTAAACAACAAAAAATAATGGGTTTAGACAGAAAAAATGAAGAAAGTTATCAATGAGCTCAAAAGGGCATTAACCACCTTTCCTTCTACACTCTGTGTACTCTATACACCAGCTGGAATAGGCTATGCACTCATGTATGTCTTTTACTGGCTGACCCTCACTGGGAATACTCTCATATCCTTTTCTATTTTTCATTTTTTTCTGTTTCATGAACCAATCCTATCTCTCCAGATCACATGCCATATAGGAACAAGAGTGTTGCTTTGTCTGTGTTCGTGTGTGTATTTAATGTTCACTGATTTGTCACAAGCACAAAGAACAATGACTGGCATTTAGCAAATTCTCAAATTATTTTTTAAATGGACAATGAATAAACTCAAAAATCAGTTCTTCTCTGAAGTGCTCATCAACTTCTCACTATTGGAGGAAATAAAACCCACAACCATCTTTTTCCATTGTGCTTTTGTTGTAGAGTTACAAAAGATAACATATTAGCACCTATTAAGTCCTTAATGGCTATTGAGTGAATATAAAATATTAATAGAAGAACATAATGGAAAAACAGACAGATGGACTAGATGTATGGACTCATGATGTAGCTCCGTAAGATATTTCCCTTCTAATCCTCCTTGCCAAATAAAGACTGAAGGTTTAACTAAAAAAGTAAAAATCACTTATAATTCAATACTCAGAAATAAATACCCTTTATTTCTTGCTAAAGATTCTACCAAAATGCTGAAAAGGACACACATGCATAAACACACAGAGACGTGCACTTAGGTAAAACAGCATTTTATCTCATCTTTTATAACTGCTTTTCCCACCGCTCTTGATGCATTAAATATAAACGTATATCATTTTAATAAATCTATCAGGTTTATTTTATGGATGTAGCATAATCATTTAAACAGACTTCTTTAAGTTGGAAATTTATGCAGCTTTAATTTTTTTGATGTTATAGGCATTGTTGTTGTTAATGTGTTTTTAGCACTATCATCATTGTAATCTATAGATAAATTTCTAAAGTACATATGAAACTTACAACTTTTGAAGCTTATTACAAAAGAGTCTTCCAGAAAGTGTGTGAGATCATCATCCCCCCAAGTAGTGTGTAAAAAGGATTGTTTTTTTCGCGTTCTTAATTAACACTGAGTACCAGGCTGCATGTTAAGTTTCAATTTAATGTGTTATAATCCAACAATATTTCCTTCATGATTTATGACTTATGAACCATTGCTAAGAAATAATTCCCCTACCAAAAGATTGTAAAACTGTCTATAACTTCTTTTAATTCTTTTTATGGTTTCATTTATTATATGGAAATCATAAATTCTGTCAGAATAATTTTGTTTTAAGTCAAGGTATAGGAATTTTTAAATTTCCAAATGGATAATCAATTGTTCTAGTATGTTTAATAAAAAAAATTGTGTCTTTCTATGAATATATGATAGATTAAATACATATTTGTATCTATTTCTGGAAATCACACAGTTTCCTTTTGAACTTTCTACTGTTCCTTGAGTATGACATGATTCTAATTATTATAACTTTATAATAGATTTTAATATATTGCTGATTAAACTTTCCTTTCTATTTACAAATTAGAGAAAAATTTATATTTATAAAATATTGAATTTTCTCATCCAGGGAGACAGTTGGTCTCTTCTTCAATAAAGTTTCATTATGTTACCATGTAGATTTTTTTCTCCAGTGAAAATTTATTATATTTCTTGCTAATATTTTTAAACAGTCCATAATTTTAACTGCAATTGTGAAAGATTTTTCCTCTATGATATTCAAATAATTACTGTATTATTTTATGTATACATATAAATATATACAGCTATTGATTATAATGTTTATTTTTGAAATGAAAATGTTATATAAATCTTATTCCAATATTTTGTTGGATTTTTTTTTAGACAAGTATATAGTTTGAAAACATTAGTTATTTCATTTTTCCTTTTGGGGGGTCATATTTGCTATTTATTCCTGATTGCAGTCAGTATTACTTTCAGAAAAATGTAGAATAATGTAAAAGCATTAAAGTTTCATAACTTTAATGAGAGTACTTCTAAGATTAAGCATAATAATCAAATTCCCATTTCAGTACTAAAAATAATGATGATGGGCAATGGGTTGAAACACATCAAGTAGATAAAATCTATGATTTTATAACAATAATTAAAACAACAACAGCAATAACAGTGATAAATCTCCACTGGTTATCAGTAGAGAGTACTAACCCATTGCCTGGAAATTTCATAAAAGGAAATATCCATGTCTTTCTCCTTCTTTCCTGTATGAGCTGGATATTAGGGTAACTAAATAGTTAGCAAAGAAAATTTAGAACAGTAATTCCTCTTAATAAATGCTGAAAAAATGGCAGAAAATCATCACTTTGCCGTGTCTGATGCCTAATGAGATGGTAGGTCTAGGAAATGATCATAAATAGATGCTAAAAGCTACATATGAAATGTTGATGGAAAACCTTGTTTTGGAGGTAATTATGTTACTAGCATGTGAACTCGCTGATAAATTTCAACAAGTGAAACAATCAGGTATCATGCGCCTCATTAAGTACTATGAAATACTTTTGGCTTAAAAACAAATAAGCAATAACAATAAAAAACTGTCTGCATCTAATCTAGCCTAAGATCTAATCACCAGTTTTTAGAAAATAGGAAAAATAGAGGAATGAAATGAACACCATAATGAAAAAGACCAAATCTAGAACACCAAACATTTAAAAAGACAAATAACTTGGTTTCATCACCAAATCAATGGCATGAAAGATAGTGAGGTTTATTATAGAAGAAAAGAAATTTAAGACATATTCAATTAAATACATTATGGACCTCGATTTAGTATCTATTATAAATAGATATCTTGGAAACAATTAGGGACGCTTGAATACTGATTTTTAAATGATATTAAGAAATAAGTATTCAATTCTATTAGCTATAATAATGGCTTCTTAAAGCAATATTCTTGTCAGACACACTGAGATATTTACACATAAAATGACTTTACTTTAGAACACTGCAGGTTACAAAAAGATGAGGAAAATACATAAAAGAGCTAAGAAATACTTGTAATTATTGAAACTAGATGATGAGTATATTGGGTTTATTATAATATTCTCTCTACTTTTGTGTAATACAAGAAGTTAGTGATAAAAAGGAAAGCAGGAAGGAAGAGACCAGAAGAAATAACTAAGGAACTAAGTTGAGTTTAAGTAAATGAGTAGAGCTCAGCAATAGCATAAGTACATATCTGAGTACAATTGAGTGCTAACCCACTAAAGTAAAAGGGAAGTTCAAAAAAAACAGAGAGAATGTTAGAGATTGGAACTGACAATTTGACAATTGAGGCAGTTAGAGCAGAGAGTAAAGAGTTGGAGAAGAGAGCAAACACTCTCAAATGAGATGCCTAGAAACTACCTAGAAGGGCACTTGCTGTCTAAATCACGAATGTTTGGGAACCAGCATCATAAATAATATTTCATGTATGAGTTACTTTAGTCTGTCAACTTCTCCCACACTGTTGTTTCAGGGAAAGCATCCTAACAGGGGCTAAGCTTATGAACTCCATCTCATGGCTGCAATAGTGAGAGTTATATCCACCACCATTTATGTATAAAACCTTCAACCTTCTTTTGTAAAACAAAATGCTGCAATTTAAGAGACCTTTAACATGTCCTAGGTCTCTCTTTATAAATATGAAAATAAGTAAAAATAAAACCTCTGAATTCTGTGCGACGCTAGGACATACACAGAAGGGAATCCAAGGGAAACCTGCCTTGTCACTTTCCATGAACTACAGAAGCAATTTGTCACAAGCAGATGGATAGTTGAACACTAAAAAGGATGATAAACTAGGAAGAAATTAGATATTGAAATCAATTTCTTTTAGGCCATGAAACTTCAGTTTCACACAAACAATTGTATTTGAAGAAGTCTGAAAAAAAAAAATGCCATACCAAGATGGGTGCCCGTGAAAACAGAACTTTACACATGCTATAGCCTTTATAGTCACCATTTACTTGATTGGTCCAAATATTTATAGTTCATTGTTATGACTGCTAAAACTGGCAACCACTAGGATTGTTGTCTCAATTAGGACAGTAAACAGATTGTCTCTTTTTTTAATGAAAAAATCTAAAATGTAATACTTCACAGTTTAACATGTTTATTCATCTAAACGAGCTAAAAAATAATGGTGCGACATCTGTTCGAGAGGCATTGGTACCTCAAATTTTGGCTGCCTCCCCACCAATTTGGTTGTTGTTTTAAAAAATGAAGAATAGGAGGGAGTACTGTCATCAAAAAATCTTCTGGCATGTAAAGTATCTTATTTTTCTTGAAATAAAGACCTCATATCTGTTGCTAGGGATAAAAAAAAAAAAGATTGTATAACAAGGAGGTACTTTGCTGAATGCGGCTGCAGCGCAATTGTTTTAAATGAGTTACTGACCCACTATGCATATTTCCATCCTGGTACGGCTCTTCACATGATTCTCTCAGTTCCCTCTATGCTTACCTGTAGAGATAAGATCTGAACAAAATTGATAAGAATGTTTCTGTAGGTACTAAATGCATCTGCTACTTTTTTTTTTTTTAAACTGTGTGTTGCGCTGATTCTAGATATGGAGTCAGTGGAATAAAATCTAGCAAACATCATTCTATTCAGGCTGCATTGGAGTAATTCTAATAAGAGAAGGCAGTGCTGCTAAGGGAGAAGTGGTAGGAATCTCCCCAAAGAAACCCCAGGTAAGTGTAAAGAAGTCTAATTGTTGGTCAGGAAAGAATACAAAATTATCTTAGGTAGTCTCTGGTGCCACAACATTAAGTCATGAATGAAATACCTTAATATTGAATAAGTTTAATTTCTAGAAGTTTATTTCTGAAGCTCATGTATAGCACAATTCACTCTAATGAATTACTATTGACTATAGTATTTTGGAGCATGGAAAATATAGTGTTTGAGTATTCACATAAGCATTATAATAAAAATTAAGTTCTGTTTTTATTTGGAGTGAAGTTGCATGCTAAATTCAATTCAAGCACTGTGTATGGTCATACAGTTTTTAATCAATACTGAGACTATAAAATAGCACATTTTATTTTCTAGAGAAAGCAATGTTTCTATTGTACAGAAACCTTAATGCCATTTTTCTTGATCTTAAAGAGAATGAAGATGAACATATATATCATGATGCAACCCAAATGCTAAATGCTAAGAGTTGACCATATTGTGATTTTTAAGCTTTATCTACTCACTTCAAAAAATTTTTGGTCATCTACTCTATGCCACAATTGTGCCAGACTCTGAGAGGACTAAAAGACATTAAGTTAAATTTTAACATGCATTTATTAAATTTATATTCAGATTACTACATGTTTGTAATTGTAGAAATGAACAAGAATATACTCTCAGGATCTTATAATCATTAGTGAGGGTGAGAGAACTTCTATTGTCTTTATGGAAAATTGAGAAAAATAGAAAATCCTTAAGTATCTTGACACCTAAAAATAATGACCCACTTGATATTTGTGTTAAAATAGTCTTTTGTTTTAAAAGAAACAAAGATGAGGTTATATTTTATAATACCGTATCTCATCTCAAATAAACTTATATTCTTCACCCTATATAAACTTTCATGCAAAATAAGATTGAGCAACTCTTCAAACTTCAGTATTCAGTATTTCATAGACTTTATTTTAAGTCTGCTGCATTAGTTGAAATTTATGTTTTAGGGTATGTTAACAAATAGAATGCAACATTTTGAAAAGTTAATATAAATTTTTCTGGTTTTGTCTTCCAAATTACTCTGAAGAGTGAATTACTGGAGGAAAATACTCATGCCTAAAATATGTGTCTGGGGCCAGTCTCCGATTTACCCCAAACACCACTTGCTATTCAAAAGTCTGGCCCCCTGAAACAGCAGGCAGAATATCACCTTTTTGTCTTCAAAGATCCAAACCAGACTTTCAATCTGGAATTTTCCAACAGAGGATTGGCTGCTTCCCAGTTAATGTGAGTTTGTAAAATTTGCATTTCATGAAAAGAGTGTTGTGTAAACATCTACTTTGTCACTTTACCTGCTATTTCCTGAAATCAAAGTGTTTAGCCTTTGGGGTTGATGGTTCTTTGGGGCCATCATAAGTTGATCAGTCATGCAAATGGACCAGCTGGCTGTAGACTCAGGATATCAATAAGACCAAACCATGAAATTTGCTGTAAGTATACTATATTTAAATTAGTATTTATTAATATATGAAATATTTTTCCCCCAAAGAATACCTCAAAAGTAAAATAGAAAGGAAAGATTTTCTTTTTCTGTCAGGATGATGATTTTTAAAAAACATTTCCAAGAGCATAATCATCTATTTTAAATATTGTAAACTCTTTTATATTTCACTTGGATAAGTACCTAATAAATAATTATTACACATCCTGTCATTTAAATTACCACTGAAAACTAGAAATAATCTTTATTTAATATGACTGTTTTTGACACCATATGGGAGGGTAAATAACTAACTGAAAATTGTTCACGTAAATGTGATGGGAGTAGGGAAAAGCAGTATTTCTTGACATGTGGCATGTCAGTCATGAAAGTAAAAGGCCCATCATATCCAAAATGCCAGCTTGGATATTCCCTTGCCTCCTACTTCACGAACAGACATACCACATGGCATTAAATGCTGCAACCTTTCCTAAAAATGCCACTTGGATTGGTCCACTGTGGTGAGTATATAAGAACTTTTAGTCTGTCTCTTGAGTTTGTGAGTTCAAGGGAAAGAATCAAGTAAATAACACTGGCTAAATTTTGCCCTCAAATGTTTGGCATGAGTGATCTGTGAAGATATTGGAACCTTTGACTGTTTTCACACTGATGAAATAAATTATGCTACTTGAAAAAAAAATTCTACAGAACATAATGCTACACAGTCATGTTCAACTTTTTGTAAAAGTAGCAAAGAATATCTGTCTTTGTACAAACTGTGCTCAATAAAGCCCTATGTATTCCTAGAATATTTTCCAAAGATTTCTTCCCTTGGCTAATACTTAAATAATTTTAATATTTATTCTTCACAAATACATATATGTATAATATAAACCATTTTGTGCACATGTTTCAAATTATTCATTTTCTAGGTATCTTTATAATAAGGCAGAAAGTAGTTAAAAACTGTTCTGTGGACAGATTATCTTCCGATTTTCTAAGTTTTATGTGTACATGTGATTTTAAAATATTTTTAAAAACCTGGTTATCAGTAAAATATTGAATATACTGGTCATTATGATCCAAAAAATGCAAAATATATTGAAAAAATTTATAAACAATTACATATGAAAGTAATACTAGCGTATGTTTTCTATTATTTATTTTTCACTAAAGAAGTCTAATTGATTATCTCTCAAAGGACAAAATTTTTAAAACACCTTTATGTTGTTCAAATTTAGGAGACAATATAAGAAAACAATTCTGAGTACACAGGATGTTTGTTATTACCATTACGTGAAAAGACTGCACATTAAATGACAGATTTCTCCATCCCTCCCTAACAATATCAGGGGCAAACTGATATTGCAAGCAGCCAGAACAAAATAATTAAAATAGAATTCCAAGTTTATATGAATAGAGTAATAAGTTAATTAAAATCAAGATCAACTGAACTTTCTATTTACACTAGCTCAGACAGCCCAAGAGAAAAGTAACTCTATTTTATAGAGACATATGTGACTCTTTGAGCTTCTGTTATCCAGGTACCATTTCTGATGGAGCACATGTGCACTGAACAGTTGGCAAAGAAGAAAAACGATTACTGTAGATGTATGTGCAGATAGTCTCTCTGATGATATAAAATATGTTGGAAAGGGAAAAGGGCTTCTTTGAAAAATAAAAAATTTCCCATGACTTTTCGTTCCTTGTTAGGCTCTCAATATGATTTGAGTAATTTCTGTAAATGAACATATATACTTTTGCTAATGAGATATATGGAACAAAAATAGATTTAGTAATCCGTAAGTGATGGAATTATAGACAGAAATTGGCTACGACATCTGAAAATTTAGAATCTGTTTTTCATTTATCTAAATGCACCAAGTAAAGGGCACCTGTCAGAGCAGAAAGATTTATAAAAGTATCCAGCAGCATACATTCTACTACATTGCTAGGTAAGGTTATTTTTTTGATAGCCTATGCAACTATTTGAAAAGATATTTCCGTAAACTTAAAATACCAGCAGAAAGAATTCAAAATGTTACAATTTTAGTATTGAAAGTAATGGTCCCAAAAGATACTGTTGTAAAATTATTTCCTTTTAATACATTGTTTGATGCTTAGCTAATCTTCGTCTGGGTTCAGGTTAAGGTCAACATCCGTAGACAGTCTGAGATAAAAGAAAGCATAGAAAGCCAGCAGTAGTGCCAATATAGCTGCAAGTACAAGGCCAACTTCCTGGGGAAGAAAAATAATAGAGATTGGTTAATGTTATCAGTTTCATCAGATAAAATAATCATATTCCACAGTGGAGAATGAATAATTTAAACCTCATAATCACATTTCTTTTGTTGAATACTTTTTGCTATTAAGTAAAGACACTTACTTGTACTCGACAATTCCCAATACAATGACAAGTATATCAATAGGTGAGTCATTGGTATTATTATTTCTAGTTCATTTAATTTTTTCCTAAGAGTAAGATAAAAAATTTATTGTTTCACTATATTTTCATAGTTTGGATATCGAAATGTTGGATACGAGACATGTATTTTGTACCTACGCAGTTTACTTGTTTTCTATTTGATTACACTATTTATTGCTTCAATGCATTTATTATTAGTAATACATATTAGTATTTGGATACAGAATTAAATAATTTATAATTCCTTTTTATTGGGAGGAAACAGTTATTATAATTGGTTTCTATATTATGTCTCTGCATACATTCTCATTAAATATTGCTTGCTAAAACTCTTACTTTTTAAGTTCTAAATTATGTAGTTCATATTGTGGGAAACCAACTGAATACTCTTAGCTCATAAAGCATGATACAGCATGATATAGTAAAATTATCACAACTGTGAAAGATGGCCCTGAATATTTCACTTGGTAATTTGATGTGGATTATATTAATTATAATCAACTATATTGAAATAATGGCCAAAAATATACTATGTATATTATGGTAAAAATATTCTCTCAAAAAAAGATATATATGTATATATGCACACAAATATATATACACACACATTATACATATACAACACACACACATACACACTACCAAGAAACTTCCTAAAAATTAACATCATTTGGCTAAATGGAAAAGAAAGTAAATAGAGTGCCAGTTCAATATCCTACAGGCCCTATATATTCTCTTCTAATTCCCACTTTGTTGCATACTTCTTGCTGGGTATTGTTTTACAAAGAAGCAACTTATTTGCATTTACTTGAATATATTTTACATTTCATCAGAATGTATAATCAGTAATTTAACATATATACCTAATAAACTTTAAAAACATTAAAATAAATGTGGTTTATAATCAACATAGAATTTTGCCTGAATGTTGAAATTACAAATAGATATTTTATACAGACTTTCAGTTTAATAATTATATTTATTTAGATTTCCAAAATATGAAAATATATATTAATAAAAAGCAAGGGGTTGGAAAACTCAATCTCAACAATTTTTGTAAGATTTCATTTTTCAAATTGAATATATCAATATCATGTCAAATGAAAGTGAATTTTTCTTTATTGCAGTTGGAACACTTTGGCATCTCAAAAAGGGCATGGCAGCATCAGACAGGTTTCATTTATTTTCTTATATCCACAGCTGTGCTCTCAGACCCATCTGGTTACAGAGCTACTAATTTTAAGACGATGTATTAAACAAGTGACACGCAACTGCAAACTCCATCTGTTCTATATAGTGGACAACAAAACTGTTCTATAGCAGTTACCCAAGCTTAATGCAATAATAAACTTTTCAGTCTTGATTGGAGACCATGATTCACATCTTATTGATAGACAACTCTGATTGTTGCTTTTCAACTCTTTCTCGTCCTTAAAACAACTCTGTATCATTTTCACTGTATACTTTGAGAAAAAGTTGCAAGTTTAAGAAGTGGAAAGTATTCATTGACTATAACTCCAGAGGGCCCATTAATTCAATTATGTCTGCTCCAAGAATTAGGTGGGGAGCTGTAGGAAACTATTTTCCTCAAAATGTCGCTATTTTGTTGAGGAGACAAGCATTGTAGAAGCTGAATGCTTACAGGTTTAAGACAGTGGTAAAATTTGAAAATAATGCTTGTAGGATGTTGATGACACTACCATAACTTTAGAGACCTATGGGCACTTATGACTTCCCTGCCCCTTGGCCATTTTTAACAAACAAAGAAATAACAAAAATGAACAAACAAACTGTTCTAAGCTGGCTCAGTCTAAGGGATTGTTGGCAGGCTCTGACTGACAAATAATTCTTTTTATGTAGCAAAACTAAATTTTTGGTCCTTACTCTTTTATTACAGTTATGCCTGTCAAACCGTTAAAATAAACAAATCAATTAATTAACAATGTACATCCTTTTGTCTTCTAAATACTAGGAAGCATGGGTATTTTTATTCTAAAAAAATTTTAGCGATGCTATAATTCTTTTAATTGGGCAGCAACTAAACAGAAAACATAGTTGTGCAAGTACTTCTATACACTATTTAGAAATAATACAGTGAAAACATTATGGGGTAAATAGTGAAATCTTCATTTTACAAATGTGTCACCTTAGACAGAGCTAGATCATGGCAACAGTTGAGTCAAAAGGATGTAATCCTAGGCCTCCCTATCTTGTGTTCAGTGTTATTGCTATTGCTGTTATTGTTCTATCTGTGCACCTATTCATATTTTCCATAGATTTAAATTATTTGAAGAGCATAATTATAATTCATTTGAAAGAATATGTAGTAAAGTGATAAAGTATTACAATATTAGGGTCATTCTGTATCAAGTAGATGAGTCAAACATGTTTGATGATCATTAGTCCTTAGTTGCTTCTCTGACATTATCAATATGGATAAAATCACTCACTAGGGAAATTAAGAAGCATTAAATGGCAATTCCTGAAAGAAACTTCGTTTTTTAAAATCCTGTGCCAAAATGATAAGGCAATCAAAGTTTGACAGGGCTAATTACTATCTTAGATTTGAAATGTAAAACACCTCCATGGTTCTGATTCTAAAAAGTTTCATATCATCTTAATAGGCTCCTCATAAAATTTCAAGCAAAACAAACAATATTTAAGGTTAAGATTTTTCTTTTCCATAGGTTTACAAACCAAATTAATAAGTGAGCTTATTAAAAAGGAACTATGTTCTGATGTCAGTTCGAAACTCTTCTGTATGCACTTTAAATATGACATAAAACCTAAGCAAAAGTTTTTCTCATGAAAAGATGAAGCAAATTCTACATTGTTTTTAAAAAAGATATTAGATAATGGCATTATAAATGTGCTTTATCTCATACTGGAACATAGTTATTTCTTTAAATTAAAACAAAAAATTAACAAATTTTAAAAAGTATATAAAAACTGTTATTTAAAGAAATGAATGACAACCCTATTTCTCAAATCCTACTGTGAAACTGCTCACTGTATTGTGCCACAAGTAGATTTTCTTATTCTAATATTTGCCTTAAAAAAATAAAAAATTAAATGAAAAAACGAAACTGCTGCATTATAAATCTAAGTGCCATATTTCTTTGGAAGACAATGACAAACAGTGCTCTCACATCAAGAGACAATCATCGAGTAACTGAATGGAAAATAAAAAAACAAACATTGCTTTTAGAAAAGTCATGTCATCAAAATAGTTTGTGAAGATGAATAAACTTTCATAAGAATATAAAAATTGCTTCAAAAGATGAATCATCTCTCTTTTAAACAGAAAGGCAATTTACTTTTTTTCATTAAAAACTGACACACAGCACTAACTGAGGAGATTGTGTTGTGAAAACATATGGCATCACACAGCAATGCTTGATCAAAATCAGCAATCAGGAGCAAAAGGAAGGCAGTGTTTCATGATCATAATAGCAAATTCTGGAAAACAACCAAATATATCATCTGGCAGTTCAACAGCTGTTACAGCTTGGTAGTAATACCTTGGCATTTGCTATACGCTATAACTCAGAAAAATTGATTTTTCAATCTGCCAGATAAAAACCAAAATCTCCTTTTAACATCTTAATATTTAAATAAAATATATGTACTGGTCAGTTTTACACATCCTATAGTAGAGTTGCCAGATTAATTTTTCTATTAGTAGTTTAATTCAAGTTTGAACACTTGGCAAAAGACTGACATGGGAAATAATGTAAATGTAATTTTGCTGAGCTTAATTGTGCTGACACATTGAATTCATTGTCTACTAACATCATTATCAATTGCATTTATCCTTCTTAAGCAGATAAGACATTGATCTTCCAAAAGAACAAGTTTGGGAGCACCATTAGAATTTCATTATAGAGATTACTGACAACAATAAGGTATACAGAGTAAAATTACATGTATTATCTAATTTTATATAATCACAACTATAATTTAATCAACCATAAAATTTAATTGTATTGAAAATAAGAGAAATTTTGACTAAGGCCACATATATCACTAAAATGTTTAAACAATACACATAATAGCTAGAGAGAAAATAAATTACAAATTAAGTATAACTGGATATCTTAAGTGTGACTGTGTTTTTTATTTTAAGACCTTTCAATCTCGAGATAAGAAGGATATTTTCCATTAATCAGTTCTTTACAAAAACCCTTCAGTCTGGCATTATATTTAGATTTTGAAATGTCAGAAAACATTTAGAATACATTTATGCAATATAGTTTTAGAAAATAAATTAGCATGCACATATCAAATTTTAAAGTTATCAATAGAGGTCTACCTTTATGCCTATGGCTGTTTTCTTTGCTTCTGCTTTTAATTTGGTTGCTCGTAAAATAGGTTTGGTTTTTTTATAATCCTGTTTACCTAGAAAGAAATAATTTCAGACAATGAGTAATGCTTATATGTAATTCAAGTTTAACAATCATCTGAAATGTCAAAGAATGTTTAAATAGAGTAAAACAGAGGCACAAAGTTGCAAAGTAACTCCCAGTGTGGTAAACATAAACTTTCTCATAAACAATCACACAATGGTCAACTTTTCTTCTTCTCTTACTTTTTCCAGAAGATACGGACAGACATTTTTTATTTGATGCTCAGTGAATATCAAAACAGGTAAAAACTTCTGTTCAAGAATAAGAAGTTTAAGAAAATAAATCTTTTGGAAAATTTGAAAACAAATGCATAAATAAGTATTATGTAAGATCTTGTTAATTGGTAAAGTTAACTTTGTTTTCATAAGCGTAGAGTAACAGCTCATTATAAATTTATTTCATTATAGATACAGTACTCAAAAAACTCAATGAGAAGTACCTCCTAAAAATAAAAAATAAAAAAAAGAAGAAATATCTCCTAGTTTTCACTAGGTAAGAAACTAAAGAATAAATAGTAAACAACTTTTAGTAACCTAAATTTATTATAAAAACATGCATTCAACTTTTCCCACTTAGTAGAAGACAGAATAAATATGGCTAGATAAAAGATGTGAGATAGATACATTTTGATATTAGTTTCAATAATTTCCACCATATTTCAGACCCCAAAATGAGCAGGACAGAATTTCCTTCATGTGAGTACCATTTGGTAACCCTACCAATGAGTAACAAAAGAAGTATTACACAGCCTGGGCAGAAAATAGACTTAGCAACAGTAACAGCAGCAAAAGTCTTCACTAAAATAATACACGTTTTTTAAACCAAACTCTTAACAACTCAGTCAAATGAGCCTTAAAATTAATAGTATATGTTATTCTGAGTGGGAGTTAACATATGACTGTATAATCCATCTTATATTATAATTTTGCCTTATTTTCATCTCATAATGTCCAGTTCCTTCCCCAAACTTAGCCCTACATTTCTTTTATCTAAATAATAGAAATTTTAATTTATCCATCTTCCTCATATTGAAATTAGTTAGAAAGCAATTGATGTAAAGTTTATCATAAAATTTTAGTGTAGAATATATTTCTTAATGCATTTGTTAATGATTCAAAAACACCTTTAAAATCGTATATAGATTTTTAGAATTAGAAATTGCAGAGAGAGGTGAGTTAAATGGATGGGAGCAATGAGAAAACATTGCATTTGTGTTCATTGGACACATAAAAGTATTTGTTTGGTTCATGAGCTTTGTATTATCTTTTTAAAGAAGTGTGTGTTCTTTCCTTAACTGCTATTGTACAGCAGTAATTCTGTATCTATGCGCATGCAGAAGCTTAATAAATACTATTTGATGATGGGGTTTAATGATCCAGAAATGAGCCAATTGTAAAAATGTATATCAAATGACCTAAATGTAAATCATTTGAATACAGAAAAATATTACTCTGACCCATTTTAAATTAGCAACATTTAATTTTGATGAAAAAAATCTCGACAAGTATTCACTTTGATTTCACATCTTAGAAGTCAAACTATTCATATTATTATTCCTGCTGAGACATAAACAGCTCAGAACAATGAAGACAGTGATACATCAAATGCCTTCATTGGGGTTATAAGAAAGTTTTTGATGATAATCTAAAAAGACAGTTGAAGATTATGGATTTCTTGTTTTATACTATAAATGCCCTAGATAATGCCTGCGTGCCATGAGGAAACAATAAACACATGAAAAAAGATTATATTAACTCATGTTTTCATGTACAAATGCAATATTTTAAACAATGTGTCTGCCAAATAACAGACTCAGATATACCTCAATGAGTCAAAGTTAAAGCACGAATTTATCATTCTACTGCAAGTGCCATATAACCATGGGTTAAATAATGTATTCTATTTAAATTGCACTCTCATATTCTCTTAGAGAATATTTTTAGATTTATATTAATGTTAATATAAACATTTGAAACTGTATTTATGATAAAAGATAGTGTTAAAAATTATTGCACAACTGGTACTTCTCCAAACGATGCATCTGTCATTAATTTAGTATTTTCCTTGCTGACTATCATATCTACAACTATACATTGTAAAATGTGGTTTTGGTCTACCAAGTGAAAAATTTACAGGGGTATCTGCTAAGTTCTTTACAATTAAAACCAGACATTGTACTCAGAGAGGTTTTCAACATTTGAATTTTAATGGACTCGAAAAAGATACCTATGTCCACATTATTGTAAAAAATATAAAATACAGAAGCCCCTGATTTCTGAATACTTATCCTAAAAATAACAACAATCTTCCCCCCAAAACCTAGCTCCACATACCAACTTAGATAATCTAGATTTGTAGACTTTTTCTTGAAAACTACTGGGTCTGATGTTATAACAACATTCAGTAACCAAAGTAGCTGTTTGATAGTTGCTCATTAAATCTTATATGGAAAGAAAACTTTAATTAAAGCCCATGAAGCCAATCTGGAGCCTCAATCATCTAGTTTCTCTATTCACAGTGACATGATTCATCTAATAATTTTTGTATTTTTATTTCCTCTAATATACTTTAATAAACAGCTTTTCTCTTCATCTGCATGTTCATGATCAAATGATTTATGTTTTCTCCCTCCAATATAATTCTATAATATTGTATTATTTTAAAATCATAATAATAGTAAAATTGACTTGCTTTCTTTGGTATGCATTTCTATAAATTTTAAGGTCTGTATAGATTCCTGTGACTATCATCTTATGTAATTTGGATACAAAATAGTTCCCATTACCCCCTAAACTTCTTATATGCTTTACTTTGTAGTTATCTTTCCTCCCACTCATAATTCCTGGCAGCCATTTCTATAGCTTTGCCCTTTCAATAATGTGGCCATAAAGTGACAACAGTTTATTTCATTCATCATAAGACTTTTCACATTTCTCCAAATTGTATGTATCAGCTCATTCTTCTTTATTGCTGAGTAGTATTCCAATATATAAAAGTACCAGGGTTTATTTATTAATTTGTCCCCCCATTAAAGTATATTTGGGTTATTTCCAGTGTCTGGCAAGTATTAGTAGAGCTGCTTGCTATAAGCACAGGTGTACAGAGTTTTGTGTGAATGTAAGTTCACTACTACGTCCATCTAGCTATGGTGGGACTCACGAGTCATGTGATAAATATATGTTTAATATTGTGAAAAATAACCAAATCATTTTCCATTGAAGCGACCTCATTTTTCATTCCTACAAGCAATCTATGAGAGTTCAGGTACCTGTGCACCATCACTAGAACTTGGCACTGTTTTATCCAGATTATCTAATTTTTTTACCTGTGCTTCATTCCTAGCACTATTAATTAGAATTCTTTTCTTCATAGTTAGACCAAAATTTTTTTGCAGTTTTGTTGATCTTTCAAACTTTTTGTGTTGTTGACTTTTTTCTCATTTTTCTAGTCTCTGTTTTGTTTAGTTCTACCCCAATCTTTATTATTTCCTTTCTTTTACTTGGTTTGGGCTTAGTGTGCTCTTCATTCACACTAAATAGATTTGGGAGGAAAGTTAGGTCATTGATTTGAAATCTTTAATTGGTGATAAGAGAGTCATTAATAGGTAAGAATTTCCACCTAAGTATTGCTTTGGCTACATCTCATAAGTTTTGAAATATTATGTTTTGTTTTCACTCACCACAAAGTATTTATCTTGTGATTTCTTCTCTGATCTACTGGTTATTTAGAAGTATATTATTTAGTAAACATGTAATTTGTTTATTACCTAAATTTCCTTATGTTAGCAATTTATAATTTTATTCCATTGTGTTAGAGAACAAACTCTATATGATTTCAATTCTTTTAAATTTATTGAGAATTGTTTTATGGCCTAAAATATGATTTATCCTGGGTAATATTCTATCTACAGTTGAGATGAATATGTAGTGTGCTGCTGTTGTGTAGAGTGTTGTACAGATCTCCCTACTTTACAGCGTTGTTCAAGCTTTCTGTTTCCTTTTTGATCTTGTGCAGTGGTTCTAATACTGAATAGTATTTTAGATACTTTTGAAGTATCTGACTATTATTTTCTGAATATCTATTTTTCACTTCAATTCTGTCAGTGTTTTCTTGATATATTTGAGGCCTCTATTGTTAAGTGTACATATATTTATATTTGTTATATCTTTCAGGAGAACTGACCCTTTTATCATTATGACATATTCTTCGTTGCTACAAAAAATTTGTCTTGATGATTATTTTGTATAATACTATTAATATAGCCACCCCAGCCCTTTTGGTTCTGTTCTCTTAGGGTATCTTTCCGCACCCTTTTATTTTCATACTATTTGGGACTTACAACTAAAGTGAGTCTCTTGTAGACTAGACCATGTTTTCTTTTTATTTTCTGCCAATCTCTGCTTTTGAGTAGAGTGTTTAGTCTATTTATATTTAGTTCAGTTAATGATACAGAAGGATTTATATTTGACAATTATTTGTTTTTTGTATTACATGTCATTTTCTTCATCTTATACTGCCTCTAATAAATATAAAAATATTTAAATAAATATTTTCTAGTATATTGCATTAATTTTCTTGTTCCACATTGTCTTGAACTATTTTCTTTATGTTATCCTTGGAAATTATACTTAATACCTTGATTTAAAAGAATATAGTTCATATTAACACCAATTTAAGTTCAATAGTATACAAAACATTGCTCCGACTTAGGAGGGATCCTTTTTCTTCCCCCTTAGCAGTGCTATAATTTTATCCAAGTTACATATGTAGATATTATTAAATCCATCAATCCAGTTGTATAATTATTGATTTTTGCAGTTATCTTTTAAATCAGAAGAAAAAATTACATATAAAATTGCACATATACCTTTTTTATATTTACCTATTAGTTACCTTTACTAGTATTAATTTTTGTGTGTGTATTTGTAGATATGAATTATCACCTAATGGACTTTCATTTCAACTTGAAGAATTCTTTTTACTATTTTTTATAGGACAAGTCTACTATTGACAAATTATCTCAGTTTTTTTTAAATCCAAGAATGTCTTAATATCTCTGTTTTCGAATGATAGTAGTGTTGACAGTCTTTTGCTATCAGCATATCAAAAGCAATGAGTCACTTTTCTCTTGTTGCTTTCAAGGTTTACTCTTTATTCTTTAGTCAGTGTGGCTATGATATAGCTAAGTATGAATCTTCTAGAGTTTACTCCACTGGGAATTTGAGTTTCTTGAACACCATACATTTATATTTTCATCAAATTTAGAAGTTTTTGGTGATTATTTAAAAAAAAAATTTTCTGTCCTTTTATCTCTCTCCAATTCTGGGACTCTTATATACATTGATTTCCTTGATGGTGTTCTAAAGGTTTCTGTGGTTCTGTTCTTTATTTTTGTTTTCTTTTCTTCATTCATTCTTTCTTTTCCACATTTCTTACACTAGATAATATAAATTGAACTCTCTGTTTTTGTTATCTTATTCTTTCTTTTGTCAGTTGAAATTGGCTGTGGAGCTCCTCTAAAATGTTTGTATCAGTTGTGGTATTTTTCAACTCCAGAATTTCTACTTTATAAATATATAGATACAAATATCTCTATACATATGTAGATACCTATGTATTTATCCATATATTTATTAGCTTGTGTGTATAACCCTCTAATACTTTATTTGATAAGGTTTAATTGTCATATTTAATTCTTTATACTTAGTTTTCTTAAGTTTTTGAATATGTTTCAAATGGCTGATTAAAGTCTTTATCCAGTACATCAAATGTCTGACCTTCCTTAAGAACGGTTACTTTTGTTTTATTGGGGTTTTTTGTGTGTATGAATCATACTTTACTAATTCTCTGAACATTGAATAAATAATAATTATTCTAATAATTATTATTAATTATTATTAATTTCAATAATTTTCATTGAAAATTTAACATATTTAAAAAGGTAATGTGGCAACTCTGCAAATTAGATCTCCCTTAGGTTTTTTTTGCTGAACTTGTTTGTTCTTCTTTGGTTGTTACTGTAGCCTTTTTTGTTTAGAAACTTTTCTGGACTAATTCTGTAAAGCCTGCATTCCTTCTTATGTGATCTCAGTGAAATTCTTGGTCAATAGTGGTCATCTGTTATGGTCTTAATGTGTCCCTCTAAGTTCATGTGGTGGAAATTTAATTCTTGTGACAATGGTGTTGAGAAGTGAAACCTTTAAGAGGAGATTAAATCATGGATGGATTAATGTCATTATTGCAGGAGTGGGTTAGTTAATACAGGAATAAGTTCAAGATAAAGAGAATTTAAAAGAATTTCTTAAAGAGAATTTTCTTTCCTTGTGCTCTTATGCATGTTTTGCTCTTCCACCTTCCTTGCTGGCACGATGCATTAAGAAGGTCCCAGACAGATGTGGGCCCCACACCCTTAGACTCAATAGCTTCCAAAACTATAAAAAACAAATCTTTATAAATTTCAGTTTGTTATAGAATCACAAAATGGCCTAAGACAGATATTGGTACCAAGAAGTGAGTCTGTTGCTACAACAAATAACTGAAATGTAGAAAAAGCTTTCGAAACGGGCAATGTCTAGAGGCCGGAATAGTTCAGTTTTTGCTCATGTAGAGGCTGAAGATCAGCTAAAGGTGAGAGATTATAATCTTCTCACATCTCTACTGGGCAGGACATAGCCCAGCTCATGCATATGGTGTTCCAGATTCCTAGGAATCTTTATCATATCTTTTAAAGATTCTATGGGTATCTCATTGCTCAGTTTTTGCTTTTAAGTTTTTGGACAGCCTGATATTTTGCCCCAACTAATAATGATGTCTCAGGCAGCTGTGCTGTTAAACACTTATCACTCATTATTTTTGTGAAATGACATGGAGAAAGGGGTATTCACACAGAGTGACCTCCACAGCAGGCAAATAAAGGTAAGTTTTGAGAAAGGGGATTTTCAGTGGGCTGACAAACAGGTCAAACAGTGACAATTATTTTAGATTGGGGGTTGGGGTAGTTCCAAGCCTTTTTCAGTTACTGCTAGGCTGATCTTTTTCACAACTATTAGAGTTGCAAAGCTTAGAAGAGGAAGAGAGTATTAAGGCATATTAAAAGACTACAAAGATTGCTATTCTTACTGAGATTCTGCAATTTTATTTTATTTTATTTTTTTAAATAAACATTCCTTAGACTGTTGCAAGTTTTAGCTAATTTCCAGATTTCTGAAAAAATTAGTTTTGGCAATTTTTACTAATCTCCTTGTAGACTTTGTATGGAAGCAGATTTTCAAAGGTCCTACTTTTAATATTATTATATTTGAAGTGAATTTCTTATATACAGTCTATATTTGGGTTATTTTAGAAAAATTCAACCTGAATTAGTGTATTGAATCGTTTACACCCAAAGAAACTATTGATATGTTTTTTGCCATTTTATAATTTCTTTTAGTTCCCTTTGATTTTAATCCTATTTCACCTTTCTTGCCTTTTTTGGATTACCTGAACATTTTTTAGCATTCCATTTTTTTTGTTTTTTACTTTAACTATGTCTCTTAAAATAATGTTTTAATGGTTGCCTTAGAGATTATGAAACACATACTTAACTTTTCAGAGTCTAATTCAAATTAGTTCAGTTTTATTCACTATCCTATTTTTAAACATGTTCTAAATTATATTTAAAATTTTCACATATTTTGAAGATGTTAACAACCCAATACATTTCACATTTCAATATAATAGAAAATAGAAATAAGCAGTGCATGTCTATCTCTATCAAAATTGGGTCTTGCCAATTGTTGCTTGTAGATTTTGACTTTGCTGTGCTTATTTTTGAAACATCTTGGAGATGCATCATTGATTAAGGAAATCTTATTTAGACAGTACATTTTTAATAATTCAGGCCTTTAAAGATCTGCAGCCAAAGAATCATGCAAATAAATATGCTATTGTAGCACAGTGATGTTTTGCCTAATTAAATAGGAGGCAGAGCATTGGTGTGCCTTCTTGATGCATGTTCTGATTATGGCCTAACAGTTTTGTAATGAAATTTTAAAAGTACATGCATAACTAGGGTATTATTATACTCTGGTTTCTGAAATTTTACATTCATAATAGAAACTGCAGGCTATCTTTACATATGCCTGTTATTCAGTTCTAAAATAAAATTTCCTATTACTCTTTTCCCACATTTTGTGATCAATTTAATTGGCTTTATGGATATTTTTAAATACTAGAAATATCAAAGTGATGAAACTGAAAAACGAACTACTACTACAAGGCAATAAAGATTAACATGCCGACAGAGTTTTTAAAAAAATCAATTCCTGGCCAGGAACAGTGGCTCATGCCTATAATCCTAGCACTGTGGAAGGCCAAGACAGGAGGATCACCTGAGCTCAGGAGTATGAAGCAAGAGCGAGACCAGTCTGAGCAAGAGCGAGACCTCATCTCTAAAAATAGCCAGGCTTGTGATGGACACCTGTAGTCCTAGCTACTCAGGAGGCTAAGGCAAGAGAATCGCCTGAGCCCGAGAGTTTGAGGTTGCTGTGAGCTATGATGTCACTGCACTCTACTGAGAGTGTCAAAGTGAAACTCTGTCTCAAAAAAAAAAAAACAAAATCAATTCCTAATAGCAGTCTTAGTAGTTCAGAACAGACCATATGTTCATCTCCCAATTTCTGAGTCCAGAGCCTCAAATGATAACCTTGGAAATAGAATTTCCAGCTTGATTCCCTAGTACTTGATATAAGAGCTTTTGTTAGTAAGAATGATGTAGAAATATTACTCTTCTTCCTTACTAAAATGGTAAATTAAAGGCCATGTACAATCCTGGAGAAATTTCAGAGTTTGACAATGTCATGAAAAACTTTAAATATGCAGTCACACTGCTTACTTTTACAGACCTGTTTATTTCTTCACTATGATTAGTGGGTCATGGTAACTGAGTACTATTAAAAATTTAAACTTACAATAGAATTTTCTAATTGTAGCAGAATAATAGTCCTTAGCACATAATCACAGTTTAATTGCTTCATCACCCCACAATAAATCACAATGACAAAGATATGACAAAAGTGTTCAACAAGACATGGATAGCACCTGAGATGATGCATTCTGATATGTGAATAAAAGGGAGAAGAATGAACATTTCTGTTGAAAGAGACTTGCTACCTAAATCTGACTCATAGAAATCCACTGATGCAGAGCAAGTCAGGATTATCTTTCAGAAGTACAGTTCAACTTGCCACATTCTATTTACCATTAAGGAAGGAGTGTAGATTTAACCTTCTAAAAAATGAAAATGACATAGGCATTACTTAATAATGCCAAGCATCCATCTATAAGACAACATTCTTTTACTAGATTTATATTGTAGAGAAACTCTTGTGCAGGTAAATTGATGAACAAATATGTCTAAAAATATTCACAGGAGCACTATCCATAATTTCATCTATAGAAAAAAAAAGAAGCTGAGAAAGATCTAATTGTTCAAAACCAGAATAGATTGAAAAATACCACTACACAGAAATAATCAAATGTTGTGAAACACAGAATATAAATGAACTCTATCAACATTCATAAATAATAATAAAACTCTAAATCATGATGTTTAGTAGAAAGAAAATTACATAATATATGCAACATAATTCCATTTATATAAAGTTTACTAGTACAAACTAATAAAACAAAAAATATATTGTTTGACATAAATATAAATGGCAAATATATAAAGAGAATTAATACAAAACTATGATCAGGGTTATTTCTCAGAAACATACATGGTGTTGCCACCAGGAAGAGATATTTCAGAGCTGCTTAGCTATTGGTGTATGTTTAATTTTTAACCTGGATGATGGATACATGGTTTTTCATGCTATTATTGTTTTTTACTCTATATTACATATTTTATACATATAGAGGACCTGAAAAATTGCTAGTATTGAGTAGGATATGAGAAAAATAAATGTTTTCCAGTAGATTGCTGTGCAAGCTACTTTACCTCTTGTAGCTTATGACATGGCAGAGTCAATGGAGCTTGAAGTGCTTTTAGCTAACTGAGACATAGAAGCTAGCCTTTATTAGGTCCCAATAAAAAAAAGTAGTGGCAGTCTCCAGGGTTTTGGGGCACTGCCATACAGCAAATAATAGCTGCTAAGGAACAGTTCCTGGATTGTTACCAAACTGATGGAGACTGACTACCTGGTCATGGGATTCAAAAACCATCTGGCTGAGCTACCAGTCAAGAATTAGAGGTTATATAGTTTAATAAACTATAACATTAGGTGCATTATTTTAACATTTAAAAATGTTTATAAATTATTCTTTTTTTCTTCAAAAACTATAAATTGTTCTTTATAATATTCTGACACCAGCAAGAAGTAGATTGTTATGTTGTAAGTACCCTTGGAGGTGAACAATAATAAAGGACAATAAAAAAAGAAAGTCTTCTCAGTGGTCTTATAAGAAGAAGTGGTCTTCTTGTAATACTTCTAAGTATTATACTTCTAAACTATGTAATTTGTTTGAGTAATATATTGTGCTATGCAGTTTACCTGGAAAGAAAGGTAAACTAAAAAAAGACATAATACTAGTACTCCTGAATCAGAAGCTGAGCCACAACTCAGGCATTTCAGATTCTCCATACATATAGACAAACTGGTAAAATGGGAAATCATAGTAAGGGCTGGAATAACTTATGCTGGTTATCAAGGTCTGTACAAATGGTCTGTTAAAATATAGTGAATGCCAGAAGGAATATGGGAAGATGTGAGGGAACTCCTGGGTTAACTCATGTACTAACTACTATAAGCAACATAAAATTTAACAAAAATTTCCATAAAGCTTTATAATGAGGAGAGTTTTCAGAAACAAAGATTTGGTTTCCCCTCTAAAAGCAAAAACCCTCAGCAAATTAATATGCTTTCTAGGGACAAGACTATCTTGAATGAATATTGGTAGAGGGAGTTCATAAATTACAAGTATTTTGACCAACTAGAGAACTGATAAATCATAACCTGAACATACATTTCTTTGCTTCCTCATTGAATATAATATTCATTCTCACCATATAACTAATTTCCCTATAAAGTCACTATTATCAAAATTTTTAATATATTTCTTTCTCTTTCTTTTAGGCCATAGAACAAAAAGAAAATGGAATGTCCCTTAAAATTTTGGTCTTACAGAACAAAAGACAAGGCTTGGCTGAGACATACGATGTCTCTGCAGAAAGTATCCAGCCGTTGTTCATATAATGAGAATGGTTTGACCAACATTAATATAACCTGCCAGGCGAGTGGATTGGAATGCATGCATGCCCAAACAATGATGACTCCACTGTACTAGTCAGTGGGGCACTAGATGCTGTTGAGTAAGCATGCATACTGTGTGGCTGACACATTCAACATGACTAAGCAAGAAGAATCTGCATCAAGTTTTGCATTAAGCTTACATATTTTTCCATGGAAACTATTTGGAAAATTCACAAGGCTTTAGGGGATGATGCAATGAGTGCAGCACAAATAAAGATGTGGCACAAATGCTTCAAAGATGGTTGAGAGTTTGTTGAAAAAGGTCCACGTTCTGGAAGGCCTGTAACAAACAGAACACCTGAGAATGTTGAACACTGGGCTGCAATTGACAAAGATCAGCAGCTGACAGTGCAAGAACTAGACACTAATCTGAGGATTCCAAAAACCCTTGTGTTTGAGATGTTGACGCAGGATCTTGGCATGAAAGGAATCATGGCAAAATGTGTTCCATGGCTTCTGCTACCAATGGAACATCACATTGCATTTGCTAATGACTTGCTTCAAACTGCTAACAATGAACCAGATTTCCAAGAAGGTTATAACTGGAGATGAGTTGTGGCTCTAGAGCTATGATCCAGAAATGAAGGCCTAGTCATCCCAATGGAAGTTGTCTGGTTTTCCACACCTGAAGAAGGTGCATTGAAGTCGCAGCAAGATGAACACATGTTAACTGTGTTTTTTGATTAGGAAAGTGTTGTCCATCATGAGCACACTCCTCTAAGCCAAACAATTAATAAGGAGCACTACCTGAATGTTCTTCATGGGTTGAGAGAGGCAATGCAATAAAAACTTCTGCAACTATGGGCAACTAGTGATTGGCAGCTTCATAACAAAGCAAATGCTCAGACATCCTATCTTCTGCAGAGATTTTCTTTCTTTTTTTCTTTTCTTTTCTTTTTTTTTTGTGTGTGTGTGAAACACCAATTACCCCAGTGACTTAGTCCCATCAGAGTCCAAATTTGGGATACTGTGACTTCTGGCTTTTCCTCAAATTAAAATTACCTTAGAAAGGGAAAAGATTTCAGACACTTGATGAGATTCAGGAAAATAAGACAAGATAGTTGACAGCAAATACAACACAGAGTTTGGTAGAAATTTTTGAATAGCGGAAGAGACACTGGTAGAATTGCTTGAGGGACCAAAGTGACTACTATGAAGTGGACTGAGGCATCATTGTCCTATGTGCAATGTTTCTTGTATCATGATTTTCAATAAATGTCTCCATTTTTCATGTTACATGGTGAACATTACTTTCCAGACAGATCTCATATATCTGGGAAGCTGTTAAGAATGCTGGTGATATCCTTAGACCCTGTTCAGAATTATTTTCATTATAAATGACAAGTGTATCTTGCAATAACATTAAAATGGGAGGGAGAGAAATGGAGATAGATTAGTTATTACAGGAGATTAGGGAAAAGCAATAATTCTGCTGGGATTGGCATAAATGGGAGTCTTGATCCTGAAGGAGTTTCTCTTTCCATTACTATTTACTATTTCTTGTTTTCCCATGGAATCATGGCTAGTTACCATCTATGGCTCACATCTATGAAGTTAAGACCAAAGTGAAATGAATATACTTCCCAGGGATCATTTTAATCATCCTTATCATACTCCTAAAATATTACCTTTGTGATTGGTTTCTTCTAAGTAGAGAAGACTAAAAATCACCTAATAATGTGTAGAGCTCTTAATTCAAACAACTTTAGCAAACCAAACTAGTTTATCACCACTTACTTCTGTTAAATATACATTTAAAAGATATACTTCAAAACTGGTAGTACAAACTCAACAGAATTGCCTGCTTCATATCTTAAACAGGGATTATGTGTATCAATTGAAAGCAAAATCATAATTAAAAACTAAATATTAATTCAAAAGAACATTCAAATTAACCCTGGAATTTCTGGTAGCAAAATGGCAGCACACGAATTCACAATTTGTATATCTATATCTATAAATCTACAATATCTACTTTTTAAACAAATATTTTAAAAAATTATTTAAACTATAATTTCTACTTTTTAAGCAAAATATTTGAAAAATAATTTTAAGTTACAAATTCTTTGTCTTATATATTCAGTATGAATAAAGATATTTAACTTTGGAATGACCAATGTCCTTAAAAAGAACTATATATTGAGGCAGATACAAAATATATCTGTTAAAACATAACAGTATTTATAGACATAAAATATATATTTTATAAAGGTCAGGAGTATTTTAATGTTAAATATTATCATTCTTGATATTATATCTTTTTAGGTAAAGATACAGTAATTCAGATGCTCTGTTTAATTGAGTAAGAAATGCTATTTATATAAAGAATTATTTCATATTTAAAACAACAGTCATTTTTAACTATGACATGGTTTTATATGGAAGTTTCCTTAGTTTAATAAAAGAATAAATTACTTAACTGCTTTTGGCTCTTTACTGTTCAATTCCTTACCATTGCACAGAAATAAGACTGCATATTGCCCTTTGTTGATATTGCTGCCCAAGCTCATTATCATGTGAATATCTGGTTATTGTTTTATAAATGTTCATTTTCTAGAGGCTCACAGTTTTTTCTTTCCCAACAGTCGACTTTACACTAGCCACACTCATTATCATCATGTGGCAGTACTGCTCTTCCTCTGCCTTTGCTGCTTTAAAAATTAATGCACTGTTATTTTCTGAATACTGAATAAGCTGCTTATGAGTACATTATGCTATCAAGCAAGCACATGCAGAACAGCTTCCTAAACTGTTATTCTTTCAATGAAAATACAGCTGGTTCTGCTTCAAAGGCACATCTTTTCACCTGCAAATGGACTTGCTCCTACACTTATTCCTCAATTCATTGTCTTTTATTTGTGTCTGGAAATCTTTAATTGCCTTTAATTAGAAAAAAGTAAATTTAGTGCTTTAATCTTGCAAATACATTCAATCATAATTCTGTCTGGGATGAATACCAAGTTCTATTCACTGTCTGATCTCTATAACAAAGATATATAATTTATTGTCCATTTATATAGACCATACCAATTAAGATACAATAGAAAAGCAGAGAGATAAGAGTCAAAATATTTGGAAAGAAAAATTTGCAATCTAAATTTAATTACTCAAATGAATTATTGGAAGATGAGTTATTTACAGCATGCCAAAAATACCAACAAATAATCTTTGCTAAATGACAATAAAGACTTTTTTATTTCCTTCAACATTTTTAGAATAATTTCTCATAAACTGCTTCAAATCCTTCCTTTTCTTCCTCAGAAAGCAAAACACTACTTGGAATCTTACTTTTCCTGCATTACTAAAGTTACTCAAAAAGGAATACAATTCATCATATAAAGTAATTTCTCAATTACTATATCCACACTATCTTTAATTACTATATCACAAACTATAAATAACAGTATTATGCTTACTATAAAATCTTGGGTCAATAGAGTTATTTAGGGAATCTTATAGCAAACTCCAGTAGCTATGCAGGTAAATAAATGGTCTGCACTTTGATACCTTCAAGATGAACAAAATTACAAGTTCTCAACGGAAAATAAGTAAAAATAATCAAATGAATACAATGAAAATTATTACAGAACCAGGACCAGGTGTGGTGGCTCACACATGTAATCCTAGCACTCTGGGAGGCTCAGGTGGGTGGATTGCTTGAGCTCAGGAGGTGGAGATCAGTCTGAGCTAGAGCAAGACCCCATCTCTAAAATTAGCCAGGCACTGTGTTGGGCACATATAGTCCCAGCAACTTGGAAGGCTGAGGCAAGAGGATGTCTTGAGCTCAAGAGTGAGCTATGCTGCCATGGTGCTCTACCTGGGATGACAAAGTGAGGCTTTGTCTCAAAAAAAAAAAAAAATTATTACAGAAGCAGAAACAATAAAAAAAAATGGATCCAGTGGATTACTACGAGCATAGTATACAGTTTATTTAACCAAACATACAAAATGCTGCCATATATTTCTTTCTTTCTTTTTTTTTGTATGAAAGGTCTTTATTGGCATGGAATGCTACAAAGCAGCATTAAGGAGGAGGGAAGAGAGAGCGAAAAGGGGAGGAGATAGATAGATAGGTAGATATGGGGGAGAGAGGGGCAGAGAGAGAAAAGAGAGTATATTTCTTTCTTTCTTTTGTTTTTTAAAGGAAACTAGAGCAGTGCCTGTGGCTCAAAGGAGTAGGGCGCCAGCCCCATATGCAGGAGGTGGCGGGTTCAAACCCAGCCCCAGGCAAAAACTGCAAAAACTGCAAAAAAAAAAAAAAAGGTGTGGGGGGAGGGGTAAATATTATTTATAAAAAGAAAATAGGAAAAAGCATTTTTCTCAAAACTACATAGAGATATCTGGAATATGGACAGCAAGTTGGTAAATTAATCCTTAAATGTGAAAATTTTATGCAAGCTTTTAAATTATGTCATAGAGAAAACTCAAATGAATAAGTTCAATGTTTAGATGGAACACCTTGACTCTAATCATATATTACAAAGGACACATCACCATTTAACACCACGGTAAGTGCCATGAACCAAACTACATAGTAAGATTTGGGCTGAGACAAAGATAAACCATTGAGCTTATTGTTCTTCATGAAATACAAATTAATTTCCTAGAAAATTATATTAAAATGCCAACCGAGCAGTAAGTTACAAATGGAGGGGAAATATAATTAATCAGAAGACATTATAAATTAAATCAAATGTTAATTTTCACTTAGCAAAAAAAAAAAAATCAACAAATATTAAGAAACTGCTATGTACAAGATACCCTTGCTGAAGTAGAAAAGTAAAGTCAAAGAAAAATAACAGAAGGAATAACAGGGAAGATAAATCACAAACTTAAAAGTTAAACTACATATTTTGGTAAGTTTTCAAGTTAGTTAAAGATATTGTTATTATTTCAACAGAAATGATATAATATTCCTTATGATTAACATAAACATATTAAATAAAGGGTATGTTAAATTTTAAATACCTGATAATTAAAGTTTCTTCATTGATCATTGAAGTAGATATTTATTAAATGCCTCCTATGAATATCACCAGAGATGCTAAAAAAGAATTCTGTCTTTAAGAATATTTAAATTCCAACAGGTGTAATTTCAATTAATTATATATGAAAGACAAAATAGAGCAATCACATATAAGAGTTAAAAATCATTTATGTTGCTTAATATAAATAAAGGAATTGATATACTTTACATTTAACTTGAAAGGGGGGCACTTGAGTGGCAGAAACCTCACAGATCACCAAGGCTTGTACAAAAGGTCTTTATTGGGAGGGCATGCTGCAGAGTAGCATTAAGGAGGAGGGAAAAGAAGGAGAGAGAGAGAATAAGAGAGGGAGAAAGAGGAGGGGATGGAGGAGAGAGGAGAGAGAGATAGATAGATATGAGGGAGAGGGGGGCAGAAAGAGAAAAATGAGAGAGCAAAAGACAAGTGTTAGGGTAGGTGACAGGATGGTAGAACAGCCAATAAGGAGTTACTGTTTTGGCCAGAAGAGCTGTTGGGGGCAGGCCATAAGTTTGAAATTTTTAGTGGTTAATTAGGATAGAGAGATGAAGTTTTGCAATTATCTAACATAACTAATTTAAATATGCCACAAAAATGTGAGGAAATCCTTTCCTCTACAAAAAAAAGAGAAAGGAAAGAAGGGAATGAATGGAAAACATCAGTAATAATAAAAAGAATGAAAACAAAAGGATAGTCCAAAATTTTCAGGATGAAAAGTTAGCATGGAAATTAGCAAGAAAAAGTCACTACAAACAAAAAATACACATAAAATTGTTAAAAAAAATTCATTTTACATTCACAGTAAATGATGACAGATACATGATTAAATTTGCTCACTTAAATTGAAACAAATATTCTTAAGTTATATTAAAATAAAATGTTGAAATACAGATGAAAATAAATGAATAGAAAAAAATAAGAATACTAAAGACTAATATTTTACTAATATTAATAATTAAAAGAATGCAAATAAAAATTTCACAAAAACATAAAGGTTATTATTTAGTACAAGAGGGCATTATCATAAACATATATCAATTTACAAATGCTAAGCAATAAAAATATAGCCTCAAGATGTATAAGGCAAAAACTGATAAAACAGAATCATAAGAATTAAAAATTCCATAATCAGAAGATTTGTATTCTATCTTCTCAAAAAAATGACAGGTAAAAGATATAAAAGACAACAGAAATTTGAAAACCATAATTACCATTAGTGGTGCATACAAATATTAGAAAATAACTATTTGTTTCAAGTACAGAGAGAATGATAACAAAATTGACCATGTACTAAGCCAAAGACAAAAGCTTAATATCACAATTAATATTATACAAAAAATATTCTCTGACCTAAAGACGAGTTTAAAAATCAGCACAAAAAGCAGCAAAAGTATAGATCTTTTATTTGTTAGTAAAGTTATCGGCATAAACTAATTTTATGTAAGATTCATTGTATAACCACACAGAAAATCTAATAGTAGATACAAAACAGATAAAGATCAAAACATACTACTGCAGAAAACCATCAAATTGCAAGAAAACAGACAGGAAGAAAGAAAGAGAGGAGCAAAAGAACTATAAGACATACAAAAAACAATTAACAAAATAATAAGTCCTTACCTACCAATAATTACTTTAAATGTGAATAGATTAAACTCACCAGCAAAAGATACAGAGTGATTTGATGGATTTTAAAGAGACAAGTATATGCTGTCTATAAGAAACTCTGAAACTTACAAAATGTAGAATATAAATGTCTGAACATAATAACTGAGAAAATGCCATGAAAGCTATGTTAACTAGTTCGATGAACATATTTCAAATTGTATATAAAACCAGCACATTGTACCCCATGATTGCACTAATGTACACAGCTATGATTTAATAAAAAATTAAATTAACTTAAATTTAAAAAGAAAAGAAACTCAATTTATATTTAATGACACACATAGGCTAAAAGTAAAGAGATGGAAAAAGATATTTCATGCAAGTAGTAATCATAAGTTATGCATGTGGCTTATATCTGACAACACAGATTTTTAAGTGAAAACTGTCACTAGAGAAAATGGTCATTATATAATGCATAATGATAAATAAGCTCAACAGGAAGGTATAATAATTATGAATATATCTGTAAACACTCAACATCAGAGTACTTAAATATGGTAAAGAAAACATTCATGGAATGGAAGAAATAGAAAATAGTACAATAAAAGTAGGAGACTGCAATGATGAATTGAATTCTAAGAATAATAAAAAGATATGGAGAAACAGAAACCTTTATTCACCGATAGCAGGACTGTAAAATAGTACAACTACTTTGGAGAGCAATTTAGCAACATCTAGCAAAACTGAAAATGCACATATCCTGTTATACAACAATATAATTTGTGGTATTCCCTAAAGAACAGAAAAAAATGAAACTAAGGTAATATTTTAAAGAAACAGTGGTTAAGAATTTACTTAGGAGTAAGTAAATTTATTAAGGAGATGAATCCACAATAAGAAGAGCAGCAAATCCTAAGGAGTATAAATGAAGTGAAATCTATTCCTAGATTCACTATAGCAAACTGCAGAAATTCAAAGACAGAAAATCTTAAAAGGGGATAGGAAAAAAAAGACTGAATTGCCTTCAAGAAGCAGCATTTAGACATTTTTCAGCAGCAAAAATAATAGCCAAATATAATGGAATCATCATGTGTTGAAAGAATACAGAATGAAAATAACAAAACCTGCCAAATGAGAAACCTATAAAAAGAGAAAGCATGTTTCAGTAAGAAAGGTAAAATCAATTCAATGATGTAAAAGAAAAAGAAATAAGAATGTACCAAAAGCAAATTCTAAAAAATGCTGATAAGCACACAAAAAGTAATTTCACATAGAAAGCTTCAAAGTAAAAAGGAGAAAGTAGTAAATATATATATAAGTATAAATGAATTTTGACTGAAGAAACTATAATAGTATCTGAGGAGAGTGAAAAGTAGAATTAAAATATGTAAGAATCCTCTTTTTCCTTTTGTATTCCTAGATTAAAAGCAGGGGTACCTGACATACTCATGACAGCATAGTGCCCTTACACTACCAGCTCCATGAACTTAGACAGTAAGACTTTATCAGAGCATCTTTGAATACTTAATAATAGTTGTGGGCCACAAGAAAGCAATGTAGTGAAATCATTCTGTGGTCAATTTTTTGGAATCCAGTCCTGCTGTACCTCTTTCCAATTGTAGAATCTTAAAAAAGTTCTTTAAACCATCTCTGCTAAGGTTTCCTGATTTTTAATAATGGAAATACTAATGGCGCCTATAAATAATACATGCCTGGCACAAGATGCTTAACAATTGTTACCTTCTTCTATTATATAAGGAATATAGGTTTACAAGAAAATTGATTGCATCTTTTTTTTGTTTTTTGGAGGGGGGGGTTGCAGTTTTTGGCCAGGGCTGGGTTTGAACCCCTCTGGCATATGGGAATGGCATCCTACTCTTTTGAGTCACAGGCGCTGCCCCTAAAATCAACTGCATCTTTGTATGATTTACCTAACACACATAAATATGATTTGGTTTGACATGCTTAATAACATCTATGTATAAAATATTTCAATTATGTTAAAAGTTTTTAATTCTTTTTGCTTCTCATTTTGAAATAATTTTTGTCTAGAATAATACATGTAATATTAGCTAATCTCACACTATCTTTTAAAAAGTATTTCTGTAGAAATGATGAGACTCAAACCAATTTATTTTCCTTTATAGTCAGTAATATTTCAGAATATTTAGTATCCTTAGTTCACTACCTTAATGGTGAAAAAGTATTTTATCTTTGTTTAATACACATTTCAAGACCATGCTACAATAATAAAACAGTGTCAGTTAAATGCGAAAATTCTGTATCTACAAGATGTTTTCGGTCACAACATAAGTCCATTTGATTCTCACCTTAGCAAAGAATATTTGTAAAGAAAGACTTTTGTGACATAAATCATTGTCATTTAGTACACAGTTGAAAAAGCAAAACTTTTAGTAGAAGACAAATATTAAAAGAAAATTTTAAATCATCATTCTAAAAATGGCTTTAGCTTTGCCAAATACAGTTACTAACTGAACATACAAAATTTATATAAATAAGATTTAATAGCAAGGGGACATTACACACTTACAATGCCATTATTATTTGAGAAAGTTTATTAGCAAACTAAATTAGCTTACTAATAACTTTAATAAAAAAACTATGATTTTTCAGTTAATCAACTGAAAATCAGTTGATGATATTTTAAACCACCAAAATAGTAGTATTGCCACAAAATAATTCTACTTTCTTTTTTCCATCCTCACATTTTGCATCATATCTGGGAAACATGTGTGTAAGACTCTCTACTTAAATGAGAGTGATAAAAGATCTGTCATCATCAGCCCAAGTTCAGACTAGTGGTACTTTCTTGGTTTAACACAGAAAAATCTTCTTTGAAAAAAAAAAACATTTTTTTTAATCTTTTAATGATAAAAGATCTGTCATCATCAGTCCAAGTTCAGACTAGTGGTACATTCTTACTTTAACACAGAAAATTCTTCTTTGAAAAAAAAAATTTTTGAATTAGATACTATCTTATCTAATACTATCTTTTCTATTTCATTTATTTTCAATCTTTACAAAAACTTTACATATAACATTCTATAATACATGTATAAGAATCTTAAGAAGACAGTACATTATGAAAAAAAGTAAACAAACATATACCCTCACAATTTTACACTTTATACATTTAGTTTGAGTGTGATCACTACATTTGCAAAGTGCACACGGGATAACTCATATCCATTCAGCAACCTAGTGTAGATGGCAACCTAGTGTTAATGGCTGTAACACTTACATAGATCACAAAAGTCCCGTGAAACAGATATTTTTGCGCCTGCTTTTATTTTCAAGAAAAGTCAGACAGGAAATAGAAATTTGCATAGGAACATATGCAAATAACAGTACTCTTTGAACTCACAGAGTAATTTAAAGTAAAGATCAGACTTCACAATTATTTTCTCTGCCTCATTCTTCTTTGACTCCAGTAAATTTGAAAAGAACTAAATAAACATAAAAATATACCATGTTTATAGAACAGAAGATTATAGATGTGTAATATGTTTATTCTCCAAAAATTGACAATTAGATAAAATTAAATTTAAATAAAAATCTTAACAGCCTTTCTTTGTAGAAATAAATTCAATTATGGTAATAGCAATCAGAACAGTGATTGCAAATGGGGGTTGGATAGGGACTGACTGGAAACAGATATAAGAAACTAAATGTGAAGATATAAATTTTCTTCTATATTTTTGTTGTCATATATGATTACATGGGTATATGCTCTTGTCAACTTTCTAATAATTACATATTTAAGAGTTCAAAATGGAATGATCCACACAATGATTATTCTTTATACATGCGGTTAGCACATCCCATTTGATCAGAGACTTCAGTATAATCAGTAGTAAATCAGCCCTTCTGTTTAACCAAACACTTAAGTAACCTAATTTAAATAACATAAATCCACACTATTCATTCATAATGCATCCTATAATCCAGGAAGAAGGGATGTAAAAGAAATAAATATCATAAACTCTGCTTCAAAAAAATTAATCCAGTTAATTTGTATTGTATTTATCTATGAGTTAGACATTTTCATGAATTTTTATTTTATTTTTAATTGTAGTGGTTGTTTTTAATTTGATATTTAGAGTTATTTTTCAATTGCTTCTTCTTACTACTTGCCCGTTTTGCTGTTGGGTTTCAGGTCTATTTGATTTATTTATAGTAGGACTTAATTTTTCTGCACATAAATTCTTAGTTGGTTTCAATAAGGGCACCAAGAAGACACAAAGAGAAAAATAGTTGTCTATAAATGGTTATATAAAAACTAGTTATATTATACTATACTCAAAAATCAACTCAATGGATTAAAGACCTAAATGTAAGAACAGAAACTGGTAAAGCTCCTGAAAGAAAACATAGGAGGAAATCTCTTAGACTTTGATCTTGGCAATGACTTTTTGGAGAAGATACCTAAAGTACAGGCAACAAAACCAAAAATAAACAAGTGAGAAACTACATCAAACTAAAAAAGGAACTAAAATGAAAGTGCAATCCACAGATTGGGAGACAGTATTTGCGAATCAAATATAGTAGTCCTTCTTTAACCCCAGGAGATAAAGTTCCAAGTTCCATCCTGAAACACGGATGTACTGAACCCTTGGTGTACTATGTTCTTTCACCTAATAAGCAAGATAGCTATTAAGTGTCCAATAGTCATGTAGTGTAAATGGTGAGGTTATATATCCTGGGACAGAGTGGTACTGTGCTAGATTTTATCACACTACTTAGAACAGAATAAAATTTAAAACTTATAAATCACTCTCTTAAGGAATTGTTCATTTCTTATTTTCAGATCACAGGTAACCGAAACTACCAAAAGCAAATCAAGGGGATAAAAGGGGACTATTATACCTGATAAGGGCTAGTATACAAAATATACACACAAATCAATAGCAAGAAAGCAGCCTGAATTTTTAAAAAATGGACAAAAGACTTGAATAGACATTTCTCCAAAGAATATATAAAAATAACCAAAAATTATATGAAACCGTGCTCAACATTCCTAATTATCAGAGAAATGCAAATCAAAATGAAATGAGATATCATCTCAAACCTGTTGGATGCTATTATCAAAAAAAAAGTGTTAGGTAAGACATGGAAAAGAGAAAACTCTTGCATAAACTGTTGTTAGAAACGAAAGAGCTGTAGACATTATAGAAAATAGTAGAGAGGTTCCTAAAATAATTTCAAGTAGAACTGCTATATGAACAATAATCTCTCTTCTGGGCATATATTCAACAGAAATGAAATTAGCACTTTGTAGTGAAATCTCCACTTCCATGCTCATGGCAGCATTTCTCATAATAGCCAAGAGAGGGAAACAACCTAAGCATCCGCTGATGGATGACAGAATCAAGAAATTGTGAATGTTATTCAGCCTTTAAAAAAGGAGATCCTGCCATTTCAGAGAACATGGATGAACCTGGAGGACATTATGCTAAGTTTAATAAGCCAGCCACAGAATGAAAAATACCGCCTTATCTTCTTTATATTTGGAATCTTAAAAATACATAGAAATACACAGAAAAAAAGAGTAGAATGATAGGTACCGAGGTGAAGGGAGGAAGTAATGGGGAGATGTAGGTCACAGGGTACAAAGGTATGTAAATCTGTATGTCTAATGTACAACATGAGGATGCTAATAATATTGTATTGAACAGTAGATGTTTGCTGAAAATAGACTGCAGTTCCCTAAAGGTACAATGTGAGATGATGATATTTTAATTGGTCTAACTACAGGAATCATTTCATCACTTTTGTATATGTATGTGTGTGTGTACACACATACATATATATATCAAAACAGTATGCCACACACCTTAAATATATATAATAAAAAATTCTTAATTGACTCTATGTATTCCAACTGGTTTTTACATTGTTTTAATGACTTTTGCACTTCTGCGAAGTGCACAGAAGGCACTCCTGTGCTATATTTATGAACTAGATCTACATTCTCTTTTGATATCAATTGTTTCTATTTATTTTCTGACTTCTATTGTAACTTCTTTATCAACTCCTTAGATTTATTTTTTATTAATTTATTATTAATAAATTATTTATTATTATTTATTATTATTTATTATTAATTTATTATTTTTATTTTTTATTTTTAATTAACAAATTTTTAATTTGTTATTTTTTATTAATTTATTATTTTTAATTTCCAAAGAAATAGTAAAGATGAGAAGGCACACAAAAGGAGATGGTGGGAATAGGGAAGGGGAAGTTACCCTTTGTTTTTAATTTCTAATTTACTATACTTTTATCAAAAAATGTGGTTGTAGGACATTGACGTTTTATAAATTGGGGAACTACATTTGTGATGTAGTGCACACATATAGGTAATGTTTTACATATACTCCATATGTCCTTGGAGAGAAAACCCTGCACAGAGAGCATAAGGTAAACAGGTAAGCTTCCTATCTATTATCTTCTGTGTTGATGAATGGTCTCCCCTCTCGACCACCATTTTACTAAGGTGATACTTCTTCAAGGTCCAAGTATACTTGGGAGTCTTAATTTCACCTCCAAAGCTTTGTCTGTGGTCTCCCACAAACCTTCACTTATGACCCTCCAGAGAGGTCTCTTACTATTTTTGGAACTTATCTCCCCATTTGAAAATACACTTGTTTGATTTTATTTAGCACAGTTATATTAACAGAGAATTGTAAAGTTATCAAATTATTTCCATTAAGAGTCAACAGAATTAAAAGTTTGTACATGGATAAAATAAAATTAATAGATGATAATATCCAAAAATACTATATAAAAGTATCTAATCTCAAGAATAAAAATAGTTTTTGTTTTTTAGTATTAATAAAAATATAAAAGTATTGAAAAATCACAAGCACATGAAATTTATATCTTCACTGGTAAACAAGACTACATTTTCCTTTTGCTCCAATAAAACTTTATAAAGTTTTTGTTTATTCATATATTTCTGTGTATCATAAGGATTAGAGAAAATTTATTTTCTTAATATCATGCATAATTGCTTTTTTCTTTACCTTAATTCATAGGAGTATACTTCAGAGAATTTATTGCTTACCAATTTGCTTTCTGTATTGATCAACAGGAAGTTTGATAGTGGAAGCATCTTTTTTACCCATCTTTGATCTCCAAAATCCTTGCTGAAAGGAGAGAAAACAATTATGAAATCCTTAAAAAAAAAAAAAAGACTATCTACAAACTTCAGGAATTATTCCATAATATTAATTTTTAAAATAACAGGTAAAAATAACTTCGACTTATTCCCATTACATATCCATAAAGAATGCAAAATTATTTTAAATAAATTACCAAGGATATACTTGCTGGTAATTAATTAAATTTCCCAATCATTTATTCTTGGTAACATTCATTTTATCAAGTACAATCAATGCTCAATTACATTACCTGTGAATTTGAAAATCATGTACTATTTATTCTATTATTTCCAGCTAGGATGGGGCTGTAGGCAAGCTACTGAAAGCATGCATCTTTCCAATTACCTTCTACATTACACAAAATATAAAGCTAAAGTTTGAACTTCATCATTTTGTATTTTGTTTTAAAAAGCCTGACATATGGAAACAGTGTCAATGGACTTTAGTTCTGATTCTTCCCCACTTAAGGTAATCAGTAAACACAAGTACCACTTAATAATATTCTATCTTGGCTCGGTGACCATAACACATGGTTACGGTGCTAGGCATATACACTGAGGCTTGTGGGTTCAAATCCAGCCTGGGCCTGCTAAAAAACAATGGCAACAGCAACAAAAAAATAGCCAGGCATTGTGGTGGGTGTCTGTAGTCCTAGTACTTGGGAAGCTGAGGCAAGAGAATTGCTTAAGCCCAAGAGTCTGAGGTTGCTGTGAGCTTTGACACCAGGGCACTCTACCGAGGGCAACATAGTGGGACTCTGTCTAAAAATTATAATAATAATAATAATAATATTCCATCTTTTGGTATCAATTATTAAGTAATTATAAAGCACCAAGATGCCAGTCCTTTCACAGGGTCACTTCCCATCATCATAGACCTAAGATGAGACAGCAGGTGCCGTATTGCTTCTTCATAACCTATTTTTTTAAATTGATATACTGGGTAGCCCAAAAGTCACCCAAAAGTCATCATACATAAGGAAAATGGAAAATTGTAGCTAAATGTATCTTTTTTTTTTCCAAATAATCATTACCAGATTTTACAAACAGGTAGCCAACATCTATAAAAATTTGTAATGAATATTTTGTAAATGAAGATACATTACCAACTAATTCCCAGTTTCCATGTTCATGGTGACTTTTGGGATGCCTATATAATATTGTGAATATTTCCAGAATATATGTGATACTTTGGTACTTGTATAGAATATGTAATGATCAAATTAGAACAATTGGAATATCCACCATCTATATTTTCTTTGTACTTCATATAGGAACTTTAAAAATTGTTTCTAGCTATTTTTAAATATATAATAAATTATTAACTATAATTTTTCTATGGTGCTATCAAATGCTATTGTTTATTCCTTCCACCTAACTGTATCTTTGTATCCCTTAACCACCTTCTCTTCATTCCTTCCTCCACAATTCTCTTCCCAGGCTCTGGTAACCATCATCCTCCGAGTGATCTACTTTTTTAGCTCTTGTGGGTGACCATGTAATATATGCCTGTGTCTGAATTTTTTTTAATTAAAAAATGACAAATAAATTAAGTCCTCATCTCTAATAAACCACATAGTTATTATGTCTAGGATAGCACATCTTGAAAAATTTTAGAAATACAACCAAGGCCTCACCTAATTCTACAGTCTTACTTGCTATAACTCAAAACATTAAAAATAATTCTGTCATAACAAGTATAATAAAAAAATCAATGATAGTTCATATAGAAATCCATTTTCATAGTGGTTTGCATTTATTAATCATAAAGAGTCAAGTTATTTTAATGTCAATTGTGTAGGTCTAGGAAAAATATTACTTCATACTAGGAGATAAGTTGAAGTGAATAAAAATACAAGATAGTCCCTGTTTAATTTAGTTTTGTTCTTTAACTTTCTCTAATATGCTTAAAAATGTAAAAAGCAAATCACTAAGGCTATTTCCTAAAATGGTTGCTATGCCTCTCCCAATTCCTTCCTGGTCATTCAAATCAATATCCTAACAGAGATAACACTTTAGAGGCCAATATTTTATTCATTCAATATTTGTAGCAAATAAAAAATAAGGGATCTATGAAGAATATCTTGTCACCAGAGTAGAATGAATTTTATTTATTTATACATGTGTTTTACATAACAAAATTATACTTAAAAAAGTGAAGTTTTTAAAAGAGCCTAATTTTTTGAACACATTTTATATGTATAATAATCTCTGAAAATAAAAAATCTTAAAAGAATTTCAACCACAGAAATACTTTAAAGAGAAATTGTTTTAAATTTCTGTTCTTATCATTTTAATGTTTTCATAATAGTTAATTAAAAAATTCAAAACTTTAAACTTCATTCTTATCTTTAAAATTATTATGTTCTATTCTTAAAGCAAAATAGCATTTTACCAAATAATGGAACAAAAAAACTGCCTACACACTTACACAAATTACTTACATTTTATTAGCTGCAACTAACACAAAAAGGTAGAAAATATTTTACCTCAGTAGAAAACACATTGAACCCATTTTAAATAATCAAAAGAGATACCCATTCATTTGTACAGTGCAAATTGCCAATGCTTCAGACATCTAGAACCTTTAAAACATTCTGACTTTTCTTTGTTCTTCAAAGCCTTGCAGTAATCAACATTCATTTCTGTTGCTTTGATGGGTAGATACAAACTCTTAAGAAATCCAGGGAGACATTAGCACATCCAGTTGCAATTTCTAATAAGACAGCTATTTGCATACAAGATCAGCCACAATTTAAAATGTGTTTTGATAGATGCAGAAAGGGAATAACAGAGTTATATTAGCATGTACAATACCAAGATTGTTTTCACAATTTAATTCCTTGGAGATTATGTCTCATCACCTTCTTTTATAAAGAGCATTGCATTCCCTGAGGAACTAACTTGCTCTGAGACCCAGCTAAACTAAAATATGGATTAATAAGATAATATTTATTATTTATGAATTTTGCTGTAGGAATGATTTCAGATTAAATCATCAGAGAAGTTTTCAACATTCTTGAAACTTGATAACATATTTAAGGAAGAAAAAATGCTAATTTTATTTAATACCTAAATTGCATATTAAAATAATTCATAGTTAATTTTCCATCTAATTAAAACTTTACACTATTTAGAGCTTTTAAGATTAAAGATAGTATTTTTAATGTGTGTTCTTAACCTAAATTTTGCACAGTAATTTTGCCACCTGCATTTTTAAGCATAATATTTGACCTCTAAAAAAAAACAAAGGTAGTATTATATTCTATTGCATTCTGAACAAGCTATTTTATTATTCATTTATATCTTTTTATGAAATCCAGAAAAAACACATAAAGAAATAAGAAACTTGAAACCTTCACATATGTCTCTGCTTCCAGAAAAAGCATTAAATCCAGACGATGACATTTAAATACATATCAAAACACAGGTTATTAAAAAATCCAGCCCATGACCACCAAAAATATAATTATTACATTTTTTTAAGGTTAAAAGAAGGAACTCTCCCTGAGGGAACTCTTAAATATGTATAAAGTTATAATCGAGCAGAAAAAATATTTATGTATGTCTGGATTAAAACTGAGAAACAATCATGGTAATACTACCTTATGTTATTATAGTTGCTGGGATATAATAGTAAACAGAAAAGACAGACATTTGTTTCTCATCTTAGGGCACATTCGTTATTTCCAGAGTATTAAAAATTCAAAGTTGTTCACGCAAATAACATACTTTAGTCACTCAGATGAAGTGTTTTTCTAGATAAAACAAAATCCTTATCATAAAGAATGATTAAGGTTTTATCTGTTTTTCTAGATAAAACAAAATCCTTAGCATAAAGAATGATTAAGGTTGAGTTTATCATTTGTTCCCATCTCATATTCCACTGTACCATCAAATTCAGCTTTTAGTTCCATGATTTTTAGAAAGGATTCACATTTTCATGAATTTAGTCGTGTTCTACAATTTGTTTTAAATGTCCTTGTAGTACATCCCCACTTGTAGAACCTATATTTTTCTACTATACACTGGGTCATTTTCACTGGGTAATTATTCAGAACCTGCCTAAGAGGCATGATTCATAATTCAAATCTCTGGAAATAATTCTCCACACTTAAGGAAATAAAAAAATATAGGTAATTTGAAAGACCATCACAGTGTGAAGGAGGCAATATATATTATTATATTTAATATAAAATTGATATGATATAAATAATATTAATTACTTCAAATAAATAATTATATTTATTAATATTTACATACATAATATTATAATAAATAATATTAACATAAGTAAATTCAATGAGGAACAATTCTTATTAGATAAAACTGAAGAGCAAAACACTGGTCCTTCTGATGTTTTCAGAGATCACAGAGACCAGTTCATCTTGACTTTGCCAAATTAATTTCCATTATATATGAAGTTTCTAGAAATTTAAATATGTGAAGGGATGATTTCTATAATCCTGATCATTTTCCAACAGTAATATTAAAAATTTTAAGAAAATTAACAACAGGACAGTTTTCTGCATAAATCCAAGAAGTCATGCTCTAGGAAAGAAACCTTAGTTCTTGGGAATCACCTTTCAGCCAAACTATAAAAGGAAAACAAATGCAACATCAACAAATAGTGCTGAACCAACTGTACGTCCTCATGAAAGACAAAACAAAACCTCCAAAAATACCTGACTTCATCTCACATGATATACAGAGGTCAACTGAAGACAGATCATAGACATAAACAAAAGAGCTAAAACAATAAAGCTACTAGAAGAAAACTAGTAAAGCTACAAAGTTATTCATAATTTGGGGGAGGCCAATATTTTTTGGATTGAACACAGACAGTAATGGACCATAAAATAAAAAAAAATAATAAAGATGAGCTAACTACATCAAAATTAATTTTTACTCATCAAAAGACACCAGTATAAAAATAAATAGGTATATTATAGACAGAAAGCATTCATAGTACATGTGTCTGGCAAAATAATTTACATCTAGAATGTAAAAAGTACTACTCAATAATATAAAGAATCAATTAAAAAAAAGGTATCACTCAAAAAGAAACATGGACACTTCAGCAAAGAATATTTACAAATGGCAAACAGCGCATGAAAAACTTTTCAATACCATTATTTATCAACAAAATGCAAATTTAAAATCATAACTGAGCTATCCACCCAGAATAATTCAAATAAAAATATTTCATGCACAAGTATTGGACAGAAAATGAAGCGACTAAAACTACCGGTGGGAGTGTAAGACCACACAACTTTGGAAATTGTTTGGCAATTCCTTACAAAGTGAACTACCAGCAATACTACTCATAGATATTTAAGAGAGATAGACACTTATGTCAAAATAAAAAATGCTTTGGATAAGAACGGTCAGAAAAGCTTTACTCATAATAGTCAGAAATTGGGAACAGCCCCAATGCTGATCAACAGAAGAACTAATAAACTGGCTTATTCCCACAGGGTAATACTACTCAGCAAAAAAATACCTTGAGAATATGCAACAATGGAAATCAATCTCAAAAATATTTTGCTGAGTAAAAGAAGAAATGGCTTTTGGATCTAACTGGGCATTCATCACTTTCAGTTGTTCTGGTAGCATCATTTGACAATGGTGATCTCTGTCCCCTTGAAAATACTTGAAATACTTTCTGTGGGCTAATAAGTAAGAAAGAAATCAGAAAGCAGGGATAGAAAGTATACACAAACTATTACAAAATAAATGCAAGGAAAGAGAAAGATCAGAGGATAATATATAGAGGAAATGAGGTTGAAAGTGTTGGAGATCAGAGGATAATATATACAGGAACTGAGGTTGAAAGTGTTGGGGTATTCTTGGTTTTGTTTTTGTTTTGTTTTTGTTTGAGACAGAGTCTTAAGCTGTCACCCTGACATTGAGTGCAGTGGTGTCACTGCTCACAGCAACCACCAACTCCTGGGCCTAAGTGATTTTCTTGCCTCAGCTTCCCAAGTAATTGGACTACAGGTGCCCGCCACAATGCCCGGCCATTTTTTGGTTTCAGTTGTCATTGTTTGGCAGGCCTGGGCTGGGTTTGAACCTGCCAGCTCCTGTGTATGTGGCTGGCTCCCTAGACCCTGAGCTACAGGCACCAAGCTGAAAGTGTTGCTTTTTATGCTTTATTTTTACTCTTGAAGGCTCATTTCTGAATAAAGATAAAGATTTGAGTCAATCTAAATAACAACTATAAGAAGAGAGTAGAGAGAAAGTGTGTGACGATACATGAAAAAAGTAACAATTATTGGGAATTCCAAGTGTGAAGGAAGGGATAGAATCCAATGTCCATTTAAAGGAATAATCAAAACAGACTACCTTTTTCATTTTAACAAGAAGGAAAATGAATGTGCAAAAATACACATAAGCCTTGTTGTTTGGTAATCAAAAGTAGAAGGAGCTCTATCTGGTTGTTCTGATTTCACTGTAAAATAGGAAGCAAGATTATCTCCCAAGGGTGAAAGGGAAGGTTGAAAGCTTGAAGATTTGAGAGTGCAGAATGAAATTAATGCTGTGGTGTGGAAAGTGTTGTCTAAAGAAAATGAAATGGTTTGGCAACACTGAGAGACCAAATAGATTTGGGAACCATGAATATTTGTAGCATGGGGCTGTAAGATTGCAAATACTATATTTCTTTCTGAATGCTCAGCTACTCTATGCTGGCATAGATTAAGCAGAATTTAAGATGTCTCAGATAGGCAAGATAGAAAGGCAATAAGAAAAAAGTTTGGGGTACCAAAAAAGTGGACGATGTGATGTACCATGGTGTCTAAATCTAGAAAAGAAAGTGAAAACATAAGGACTTTAGAATTAAGAAGAAAGTGGGTCAATTTCTGGACTTAAAGGTTTAGATGTGATCAAATAATAACATTTTGGAGCAAAAAAATAGCCAAACAACCAAATGCTGGGAGAAAAAATTTAGAGGTTTTTTTTCACTAGGGAAGAAAAGTTTTCAAAGGCTATTAATAAGGAGTGTGAGGTGAGTGATGTTATTACAGAGATAGAACATGTTTTGGTCCAGGATAACTAAAGTGGTAGAAAAACATTTTGGCAGTTATATATCAAGGAAGTGAGAAACCAGGATAATGCGTACATCAGACAGGCACCTAGGATGACAGCAGGATTTAGATGCATGTGCAAAGTAAGACTCTAAGTTAGGAAGACTGAGGAGAGACCTGTGTGCTCATAGATAAATAGGAAAACAGAGCACCAGGCAATACACTCAAATGAATTGAATCATAAGGGAGCCTGGCTTTTAGTTTAATTTGCCTTATTTGTTTTCATATGCATGAAAATGTAAATGATCTGGAAGATGCAATGAGAAAATTAAAAAATAACAGCCAACCTCTTGATCCATAGGTATATGGACAGTTAAAGGAAGAATAGTCTCCATTAATCAGGTTTCAATTAATGTCAAATGTTGCAGCCCATACAGCCTATGGCTAGGAGGAGTGAGTTATAAGAAATACCTGTATAGCTCAATAATGGAACACCTTGGTGGAAAGGGCGTGGAGAGGGATTTAGCTCTCCTAACAAGAATGAGAGCTCGCGAGATGAGAGCAGTGGTGAATTGACAGTCTCTACACCTGTAGTGTTGAGCGGCACAAGATCAGACTTACATTAGGCTGGAGGAGAAGGCAGTCAAGGAGCATGCTCATTCTATCACAGACACGCTGACTCTGTCTCCTCTCCTGCCTGCAGAACACCAGCACGGCATCTCTGCTGAAGATCACCAAGCTCTGCTAAAGACTAAGATCTATCTTTCTAAGAAGACTGCATATCTCTCTCTCTCTCTCTCCCTCGCTGCTGAAGTAGATAGCCTTCAGGCACCTAAGAGAAACTGTACCAGAGCAAGGTTACTTAGCTATCCACACCCAGAACCTAGTTAAACTGGGCCTGAGACCTAGCCAGTCCTGGGCCCTGGCAAGTGGTGTCAGAAGTGACATGTGACAGTCAAAGGATAAAATAAATGATCAATGAAATGTTTATAAGGATGGATGGGGTTCAAGGGAGAAATAAAGAAAAATATAGGGAGGGAAGGAAATAATAAGAGATTGGTTCATGAAAAACAAACCAACCACAGAATAATATGAGCACATGTTATCAGTGAAGGACGTATGACCAGATGGGTCATTTTGGACAGTGAGTAAAGTTAATAAGAATGTGTAGTATCTATCTTTAAAAAAATGTATGAATTTAAGGGGTATGAGTGCAGTTTTGTTATGTGGATATATCAGGTAGTGGTAAAGTCTGGGCTTTTAGCGTAATCGTCACCTCAACAAATGTACACTGTACCCAGTACGGACTCTCTCATCCCTCACCCTCCTTCCACTGACCCGCCTTCTGAGCATCCAATGTCTATTAGTTCACATTCTGTGTGTAAGAATGTGTACTATCTTGAATGAACTTTATACTAAAAGCACACTGGGTACTTAGGCCTATCCAAGTCAGCAGTGGCCTGGGAAAAATGGGGAAATCTCAATCCCTCCAAGAAAAATTAGCTGGTTGGAATTCAGCACCTGAGAAAAAACCTCAGATCTCGAGAGTATAGTTAGCACACCTACTCACTGGGAGCAACTAGAGGCTTAAGGTCCATATTTGTCAAAATGTTTTCCATCCAAAACTCACTTAGAGTTATCCAAGATGCTCATTAAAATACAGATTCCTGGCTCGGCGCCTGTGGCTCAACGGGCTAAGGCGCCAGCCACGTACACCTGAGCTGGCGGGTTAGAATCCAGCCCCCGGCCCGCCAAACAACAATGACGGCTGCAACCAAAAAAATGGCCAGGCGTTGTGGCGGGCGCCTGTAGTCCCAGCTACTTGGGAGGCGGAGGCAAGAGACGCGCTTGAGCCCAGGAATTGGAGGTTGCTGTGAGCTGTGATGCCACGGCACTCTACCCAGGGCGACAGCTTGAAGTTCTGTCTCAAAAAAAAAAAAAAAATACAGATTCCTGGGGCCCATTACAGTCCTTCCAAATCACAAACTTAGGGGATGGGCAAAGGCCACAAATCTCTATTTTGGTTTGGTTTGGTTTTCAGATTTCCCATGTCATTGCTGCGACCATTAAAGTTTGAGAACCAGTGCTTGTCTTTTTAGCATCCTCACAGGCAAGTTTTCTGAATGGTAGCATCTGAGAAACACTGACAATAAATATAAAAGTGTGAGCAGGGATTGTGAGGTCCCTCAGTCTCTAGAGGACAGTAAGGTCTGATTAGGGCCATAGGCCTAAATTGTGAAAGCTTTTAAGGATCACCTGAAACTTTAAACTTTTTCTGAATTCAGCAGGAAGCTATCCAGGGGTTCTATGTAGTGAAGTAACAAAGTCAGACACATTTTAACATTAAAAAGACTAGGAAATGTGAAGATAATTAATAGACCAGGAAAAAAAATCTAGCTAAGTTCCAAAAACAATCCATTAAGGGAGAAATGCAGCAAGTAGAAAGGAAGTGATATTTTGTGTTTCACTTTTCAGAATTTTGAAACAGCTTAGACAGGGGGCATAAGGCAGAGAAAAACTAAAAATAATGGTGCTTTTCACCTTTCACTTCTACTTAATTAAAAGACAAAGTCCCAGACCTCACCGTTCATAAATACTCAATTGGTAAGGTTGGGGAGGAGCAAAGGAAGCAAAATTTTTAACAAGCACAAACTCCCTGCCAGAGTTTTCAAACTCAGGTGGTTCATGGACCATACTTGGCAAAATATTGAGTTGGACAGATGGTAATATCAATAACAAAAATGGATAATATGGAAGAAGTAAGTATGAGGTGGGTGATGAGGGTGGAGGAGTGTTAGAAATCTAGATTATAAAATGTTTTAAAGTGCTATAAGAAAACAATACACTTGTTTTTCCTAAAACTTAGTAGAATTAATTAATCCAAACATAATTGTATCACAAATTCCCCTACCTCCACCAAAAAATACCCACAAATATTTTATTTACTTTTATTTTAATGCCTTTTTAATGCACAGATTGTTGTAGCATCTGGACACATGACATACTTGAAAACAACACATTAAATTTATACTGCCCAGAATAGACAAAAAGCTGCCTTGCATGTACCATCAACAATGCTCATCACTGGTGGAAGGGGTGGGGGGTGCTGTGTGGAAATAGCTGAGTGTCATGGAATTATTTTTTTTAATTCTTAACTTCCACAATATAAAAGGGACAGGTGCTTCAAATCTCAAAGGCCACTTAACGAAGAGAATTTCTATTTAGTAAGTGACCATTTTCCCAAAAAGGAAAAATGATTGTATGGATTTACTGGGTTTTAATTTCAACAAAATGGGAAACATACTTCTATCAACTTCTATATTACATTTGCAAAAAGAGATAGGTTAGTAAAACTAGAATTGGTCTATTTTATAACTTGTAGTAATAATTTAAAGTCATTAATCACACTATTATCCTCTATATAAAGATAATTTTTATGTAAACAGTTCTTTCTATAAGTTCCTAAAGGTAACAAGAATATTGTATCAAACAAATAAAAACTAAAGACCTTCTTTTTACTATTACAAAATTTTGACACATGAAAAGACACATGTGCAAACATATAAAAGGAGCAAATATCTACAGTTCTGGCATAAAGCCAGCAAGGCAGGCAGCTTGTACCACTGCACACTAAGAGTTTAATCAGACACAGAAATGAGAAGCAGCAAGGGTACAAGTTGGCTTTAGGTACTCTAAGGATTAGAAAGGGCAGTTTCATATCCACTTGGATTGTGTTACCCAATACATCTTCAAACTACCTTTCCTTATAGGACAAAGTGTAATTAAAATTAGGGTTATACATCTAAAGGTTACAAACCTTGAGTCTGAAATAATTATGATTCCTATAAACAAGGTTATTTTAAGAGAATTATATGAAACCTAAGACTGTTTCTATCACATATTGATTATAAAAAACTTTATTTCATTCAGCTGGCACAAAAAACTGGTGGCTAAAAGATGAAGGAGGGCGGCTCCTGTGGCTCATCGAGTAGGGCACCAGCCCCATATACCAAAGGTGGCGGGTTCAAACCCAGCCTTAACTGCAAATCAGAAAAATAGCTGGGTGTTGTGGCGGGCGCCTGTACTCCCAGCTACTCGGGGGGCTGAGGCAAGAGAATCGCCTAAGCCCAGGAGTTGGAGGTTGCTGTGAGCTGTATGATGCCACGGCACTCTACCAAGGGCAATAAAGTGAGATTCTGTCTCTACAAAAAAAATAAATAAATAAAAATAAAAGATGAAGGAAAACAATAAGCTCTTGATGCAAACATCTGAGATGACATCTCCTCTAATCACTGTAATTCCCTTGGCTGAACAGACATATCATTCTATCATAATTCTTCTATATGAACTCTCTTTTCTTGATTCTAAGGAAAAGGTAGTGAATTCTTATGATTCAGAATTTTCAATAAATTTCTCTTAAATAAAGATTTACTAGTAATAAATGCATCTTTTTAATATTTAACCCAAATGTTAATACATTTGACAGAGAATTTCTAAAAATATATCTGTGTTTGGTATAGATGAAATGTTCTGATATAGTCTAAGTGTAACAAAATCACTATAAGCAAGTTTGGTTTATTCGAACAAAGTTAAGCTTTTTATTTTCCTTTTTCATATATTTTACATTGAAACACAAATAAACCAAGGTCCCAAATATGAAATTTTACGATGTCTATTCAAAAGCTTTAAGTCTCTACATTTTGTCTCTAAGAGAGAGCACTTTTATATGTTTCATTTCCCAATTTACTTGTCTAACTTCTCAAATTACGTACATTATCATCCTATGAAGCCTCTGTTTTATGTAAGGCCTGGGAAATAAAGGCCTAGATTATTGGAAGGCTGATTTAGCAAGATTATACAAGAGAAGAGCCAGTATTTTTCAACCTTTTTAATCTCACAGTACACTGGAACCTATAGTTAATCTTCAGTGGCAAACTGAAATTAAGTTGATCGAAAATAGAAGAGTAAAAAAAAAAAAGAATCTACATTCTATGTTTTGAACTTCTTTAAAATTTTTCGCAGCACACTTAAGATCTTCTCTGGCACACTGGTTGAAGATCACAGGAATAAGCATTTGGTTAATGAAAAAAAGATATCATATGCTGTGCACAGGGGCTCATGCCTTTAAACCTAGCACTCTGAGAGGCCACGGTGGATGGACCTTTTGATCTCAGGAATCTGAGGCAAGCCTGAGCAAGAGCAAGACTCGGCTCTACTAAAAATAGAAAAATTAGCCCGACATTGTGATGGGCACTTATAGTCCCAGATACTTAGGAGGCTGAGGAAAGAGGATCACTTAAACCCAAGAGTTTGAGGTTGCTGTGGGGTAGGATACCATGTCACTAAACCCAGGGCAACAGTGAGACTCAATGAAAAAAAAAAAAAAGATATCAAGAACTGGGTAAGAGATACACTTATCAATCACTTCCTCACTTTCTGATAGTGAAAGGAATATACCATAATACTGACCTATAATAGGGTGACCATAATTTACCATTCAAACCACGTCTCTGTTGAAAGTGAAAGAACATCAAGACAAGTATAAGCCAGGACCAACCAGGACAACTGGTATACACACTTTCCCCAAATGTGAAGCACACAAGAACAAACTACAACATACTTTAGCTCAACTAGTTTTACCATTCATAATGTCTTGCACTAAAAGATAAGAATGACAATTCTTCTTTTAGAATACCTACGTTTTAGGAAACAAGTTACTGTTTTAGACAATACCTGAAGCAGATGCAGCTATTTTCAACCTGTGAATCGTGACCCCTTTTTAACATTGAAAATGCATTGCATCATTAGAAAGGTTGAGAACCACTGAATAGAGAATACCACAAGAGCAGATTGTGCTGTGAGACAAACTGTCCTTAATCACAAAATCACTTGGATATGTGGCACCTCTGAGTACTCCATCCTCAAAATTTAAGTCCGTGGTTTTCAAGGCAGCACTCTCCTAAGTTTCCTTCTACATCTCTATTTCTTCTTTACCTTCCACATATGCACTCTTCTACTTTCCTGTGAAACTCTGGTGGTTGGTGTTTCCCCCTAGTATAGATAATACATGTTCCACTTCATGTATTATCCTCTCCCTTGGCTACCGCTTTCTTAAAACAGGGACTAAGGGACTATGTCCCTAGCCCTGACATCTTCAATCATAACATCCAGCATCATTTTGAATGATCAAATTGATTTTCTCAGTTCGGCTTTTACTAGCTTCTTTTTCTTGTTTTCTACTTCATTTTGTTGTTCTCTTTGAACAATGTCCTCATCTGATTGTATTAACTTTCATCACTAAGGTGGTACCTGCCTAATTTCTCCCCTGTGAATTTAGTCTTTCTTTTCTTCTCTGTAATTAATAAGTAGTTGGTGTGGAGGTGTTTTGAAACTATGCAAATAACCTATTCTTCATCAAATTTGCAACGACTAGTTTAGCATCTATTGATGTTTCTCGGTTGAATTAATTATACTTTGACACTTGCCCAGTAATGATTTTCTAATTTCATCATTTCTTCTACATTTATTACTTAGTATTCTACTATATGAAAAAGTATGTCTTCCTCACATTTATTCATTTATGTGTTTATAGCAGTATGTACACTAAATTATTGTTTTATTCAAGGAGTTAGAATGCACGGTTATTATTAGTTTATTTTCAAGTTCAAATTGCCTTGATTTGGCTGGTTCTTCAAGATGGCTCTTTTGACATATCACCATCCTTTTATGAGCACACCCTCACTTTCTGACACATATTCTCAACTCATCATGTGCTTTCCTTGCTCCTCCCTTGGTATACGACACTTCTCTAGGGGGCTCAGATCCCTGTTAGTAGGTAATGTATTTAAAAAGTAGGATCTGAGGACAACATATCCTCAATGCTAATGGAATGATACTGTTCACAGGCCTTCTAAGTGGGCAGAGTTGGGGAATATATATACTAGTATGAACACAATACTTCCGATTTCTAATCCAACATAATTCTAGTTTTGCCCTTTCCACATTTATTTTGTAGCTTTGTTCTCTGACATTAGGATACCTGTCAGACATTGTTATGAAGGTAAAGTTTTCATAGTTAATTTTTTGTATAATATTTTATTTAAAAAAGAAAGTTTTTTTTTTTACCTTGTGGATAGTCTATGAAACAAAGGATAAGATCCCACTTGAACTAAATCTACCAAGTAACTAATCTGTGGTGATAGAAGCACATGAGGATTATGGCAATATCAAATATTAAATACAACATAGAGACCGATGACATTACTTTATATGTTATAGACATATGCTCCACTTTATGGCAAGGAAAATGAGATGATGACTCTTATGCCAATTACACCAGTTATTAGGAGGGGATGGGGACCGGCCTGTTCCCCCCAATTGTATACTAGGTAGTTGTCTGCAGGAGGGATAGATAACAGAGTAAAATCAGGATTCTTTGATGATCTGGGATAAAGATTCTAAATAGGAAACTAAAAGTGTGATTTCAATGTGTAACCAGTCATATACTATGTGCACATAAGTAGTCATACATTAAAAAAATATAGATTGAATATATCAGATTGCCAACACTTAATATATATTATAAAATGTGTATGTGTATTGATTCATCAGAAATCTAAGATTTAAACACAATGATTGTCAGACTTTTTACTGTAAATGATACAGACAGCACATCAGTCACTGAACTTCCTTGATCTGTTTTAATGATAAGCATCACTTATGCTAATAGTTAGTCATTTCAATATGTGTTATCTATTTTAAGTAATTAGGTTTCTAAATGTAACAAAAATATGCTAGTAAAAAGCATGTGAGTCCATGCAAAAAGAGCAAAAATATAACATATTTGTCTGTGTCCCTTTTTTGGTACATGAATAGTTTCCAAAAGACAGTCAAAGTTTTCCCTTGATAATATAGAATAGTAGGAATAAAGAATAGTAGGAAAACAAACCAGACAAAACATACTTAACAAACTAAGGCATAAAACCTTAGTTTAACCATTTCTTTTCTTAATCAAATGCTAGATGACCTTGACAAAGTCATGCAGTTTCCCTTCTTACACAATTTCTAAATTCTGTTCAAATTTAGAAAAATAGTATATCAGCATATCTGTCATACTAACAATAATTATTTCAAATTTCCTAAATTCTGTTCAAATTTAAAAATATAGTATATAAGCATATCTATCACGTTAACAATAATTATTTCATTTTAAGAAATCCATCCTTGCAATTTAGGGTAGATCTAATAATAACTAACATAATTTTTTAACATTTGTACTCTAAAACGAATGAAAGATATGTTTACTGAAGTAAGCTTAGTCTAAGTACATAAAGGGAAACAAAGAGCTCAAGGCAACCATCACAATGCTGTTTATGTGTATTTTGCCACGAGTAATTTCATAATTCTGCATGACTTATTAAAAATAGCTTTATGACTAATTTGAAGTCGAAAGTATAAATACAACTAGTGCATATCCAACTTCATAAAAGTCACATTAAATATTCATTATACTGACGTCTCACGTGATTATATCATTACTACTCTACTAATGTAATATTTGCAGAATGATAGTTTTCAAACATATTGCAGTATTAAAACTCATGTTTACCATCTATGAGGCAAATTACACATTTATAAGACCACAAAATTATACTAGCCGGGAAATATACTAAACAATATTGATTTTAAAAAATTAAGAAAACAATGTGGAAAAGGTTAATGAGGAGAAGCACTGGGTTATTAACTAATATAACTTACAATGTAGAAACAAACAAAATAGAGGGGAAAAGTACATTGCTAAAAAGCATTGTGAAATATTTCCATTACCAACAGATTAACAGAGAAAAGAATTTCCCAACTATAAACCAGAGAGAGTGCAAATGTAGTGATTGTACTTTTTATACGTAGGATTTCTATTTGAATCTTTTTTCAATTTCTTCTTCTTCAATTTCTACTATTCAAGTGTTTTGTCTCTTGATGTTGTTCCATAAATTATGTAGGCTTTCTTCATTCTTTTGTTCTTTGCCCTTTCCACTGGGTAATTCAAATGTTCTAACCTTCATCTCACTAATTCTTTCCATTGCTTGACCATCTCTACAATTGAAGCTTTCTTTTGAATGTTTAAATGTAGTGATTGTAATGTAATGATTGAATGAAGAAAGCCTACATGATTTGTGGAACACCATCAAGAGACAAAACACTTGAATAGTAGAAACTGAAGAAGGAGAAGAAAGTAGAAAAGGACAAAGAAAGCATATTTAAAGAAATAATGGCTGAAAAATTATTTAATCTGGGAATATCTAACAATATCTATATAGTGAAAGCATAGAGATCTTGAATCAAATTCAACTCAACAAGGAGTATACCAAGATAAATAATAACCAAACAATCAAAATCAAAGACAAAGAAAACGTTTTGAAAGCAACAAGAGATAAGAAACACATCACCTGAATGGTGTGCTAATATATGCCATCAGCATATTTCTCAACCAAAATCATATAAGCCAGGGGACAATGCAAATATATTCAAAGTGCTGGAAAAAAAAAAAAACTGTCAGCCAAGAATACATTACCTAGCAATTGAAGAAAAGGACTTAACCAGAGATAAAAAAGCTGAAGTTCATCACCACCAGACCTACCTTATAAGAAATATTAAAAGAAGTTCTTTAGTCTTACAGAAAAGGAGTATAATGAACAATAAAAACACTTGCAGGTATAAAACTCACTATTTAAAGTTTCAGTACACAGATTAAACTCAAAATACTGTAATAGTGTAATGATGGTATATAAATTACTAATATTTTTAGCATGAAAGCTAAGGGACAAAACAATATATCATATAATAAATAATTTGCTAAGAAATATGCAATATAAAAATGTAAGTTGTGACATCAGTGATTAAAACTGGGAGGATTAGGGCAGTGCTCATAGCTCCGTGGGTAGGGTGCTAGCCACATACATTGAGGCTGGTGCCTTCAAATCCAGCTCAGGCCAGGTAAAACAATAATGACACCTGCAACCAAAAAGTAGCCAGGTGTTGTGGCAGGTGCCTGTAGTCCCATCTAGGCAGGAGGCTGAGGCAAAAAAAAAGAATCACTTAAACCCAAGAATTTGAGGTTGCTATGAGCTATGATGCCACAGAACTCTACTAAGGGAGATAGCTTGAGACTTTGTCGTCCTCCACCAAAAAAAAGAAAAAAATGGGGGGACTTGGATTAAAATGCATAGTGGTTTCTTTCATTATTATCTAAATTAAATTGTTATCAGCTTTTAATAACCGCTTATATTTAATGAGTTGATTTTTATAAGCTTCTTAGTAACCATGAAACAAAAACCTTAAATAGTTACGATAAAATTAAAAAGTAAAGAATCAAAACATACTACTAGGGAAATCATTTAACAACAATTGAAGAAAGAGAGAGAATAGAAAAAAAATCTTTAAAAAACTAACAAAATGGTAGTATTAAGTTCTGATGTATCAAAATTCACCTTAAATATAAATGTATTAAATTTCCAAATTAAAAGACACAGAATTGCTGCATAGATTTAAAAAAGAGAGAGAGAAACCAACTATAACAACAATAAGGTCTCTTCATTGATAAGAAAAAACACAGACTGATAGTGAATAGATGGAAAAAGATATTCCATGCAGATGGAAATGAGAAAAGAGAGGAGTAACTACATTCATAGCAGATAAAATAGAGCTTAAATTAAAAACCATAAAACAGATAGAGAAGATCATTTCATGATGATAAAGAGGTCAAGCCAGCAAAAGGCTATAACAATCTTAATTATATATGCATTCAACATTAAAGCACCCAGTATAAAAAGTAAATATTAATAGACTCAAAGGGAGAAATTGACTGTAACACAATTACAGCAGAGGATTTCAACACACCATTTACAGCAATGGAAAGATGACCCAGACAGAAAATCAACAAAGAAATACTGTATTTAATCTTCAGTCTAGACCAAAAATCTCTTACAGGTATTTATTTACAGAACACTTAACACCTAACAGACAAGCACAGAATACTCTATCTAAGAACAGAAGAATTGCGAATACATTCTTCTCAATTACACACATGGACCATTCTCCAGGATAGATCATATGTTAAGCCACAAAGCAAATCTTAACAAATTTAAGAAGATTGAAATCATATCAACTATACTCCTGATCACATGATATAAAACTAGAATTAATCAAAAGAGAACTTGAAAAACTTCACAAATACATGAAAGTTAAATAACATTCCCCTGAACAAACTGCAGGGTAAATGAAGAAATTAAAAGAGAAATTTTAAAGTTTCTTGAGACAAATAAAAACAGAAACATAACATATCAAAACCTATGAAGTACAGAAAAATCACTTCTAAGGGATTAGTTTATACCCATAAATGCCTACATCATAAAAAAAGATCTAAAATAGATAAAATTGCAACTCAAGTTACTAGAAAAACAAAAATAAATCCACAATTAATATAAGGAAAGAAATAATAAAGATCAGAGCAGAAATAAATGAAATAGACACTATGAAATAAATAGAAAAGACTAACAAAATTTAAAAGCTCAAGTTTTTAAAAAAAATATAAGTAAAACTAACAATTTTTTAGCCAGATTAAGATAAAAAGAGAAAATAGTTAAATAAATAAAATTAGTGATGACAAAGGAGACACTATAATTAAAAGCACAGAAATACAAAGTATCATAAGAGACCATAATGAACAATTATACAACAAATTGGACACCCACGCATAAATGGATAAATTCCTAGAAAGATACCACCTGCCGAGATTAAATCATCAAGAAAAAGAAAACCCCTAGAGACTGATAATAAGTAACCAGATTAAATTAATAATAAAAAGTCTCTCATCAAAGAAAAGCTCAGCATCTTATGGCTTCACTGCTACATTCTATCAAGCATTTAATGAAGAACCAATACAATTCCACTCAAATTATTCAAGAAATTCAGGAGGAGGGAATACTTCCAAGTGCATCCTACAAGGCCAACAGTACCCTGGATACTGAAGCCAGACAAGGACATAACAAAAAAAGAAAGTACAGGTCAATGTGCCTAAAGACCATAGATGTAAAAAATCCTCAGCAAAATAATGGCAAACTGAATATAATAGTTCATGATAGAGATCAACCACAACGATCAAATGGAATTTACCCAGGGATGTAGAAAGGTTTAACATATGCAAATCAATAAACATGGTATGCCACATTATTAGACTAAAAGACAAAAACAGTATGATCAGTTCAATACTGTGAACACAAAAAGGTATTTGACAAAATTCAACAGCCCTTCATGATAACAACTCCCAACAAATTAGGTATAGAAGGTACACACCTCAATGCCATAATAGCCATGTGTTACAATAGCCATGATGTTACAGTTAATGTCATTTATTGGGGAAAATCTAAAAACATTTCAAAGATAAGGATGCCTACTCTCACCATTTCTATTCAACGTAGTATTAGAATCCCTTGCCAAATCGATTAGGCAAAAGAAAGAACTAAAAGGCCTCCAAATTGGAAAAGAAGAAATTAAATTGTCCCTGTTTGAAGCTGACATAATCTTACATATAGAAACCACTAAAAGCTCGGCGCCTATGGCTCAACGGGCTAAGGCGCCAGCCATGTACACCTGAGCTGGTGGGTTCGAATCCAGCCCGGGCCGGCCAAACAACAATGACAGCTGCAACCAAAAAATGGTGGGGTGTTGTGGCGGGCACCTGTAGTTCTAGCTACTTGGGAGGCGGAGGGGCAAGAGACTCGCTTGAGCCCAGGAATTGGAGATTGCTATGAGCTTGATGCCACAGCACTCTATCCAGGGTGACAGCTTGAGGCTCTGTCTCAAAAAAAAAAAGAAAGAAAAAGAAACTACTATAGATGTACCTAAAATACTTTAGACCTAATAAACAAATTCAGTAAATTGCAGGATACAAAATCAACATACAATGTCAGTAGTGTTTCTATATACTAATAGCAAACGATCCAAAATAGTAATCAAGGAAAAAATACCATTTATGATTGCTACAAGAAAGGACACTTAGTAATAAATGTAAGCAAGGAGATGAAAAATCACCATATAAAAAAACTACAAAATGCTGATGGAAGACATAAAAGAAAATACAAATAAATGGAAAGATATTCCATATTCATAATTGGAATATTTAACATTGTTCAAATATCTAGGTAATCCAAAGTGGTATATAGAGTCGATGCAATCTCTATCAAAGACCATTCTTCATAGAAAAAAAATCATATGTAAATTCATATGATTCAATCATAAAATTCATATGTAACCAGAAAAGACCTTAATAGCCAAAGTAATTATTTTTTTGTTGGGGATTCTTTGAGGGTACAAAGAACCAGATTACATTGATTGCATTTTTTAGGAAAAGTCCCTCTTATATTGTGTCCCACCCTTAAAAGGTGTGTCACAAACCATGATCCCGCACCCTTCCCCCTCCTTCCCTTTCTCTGCTCTCCCCACCCCCATCATGTACTAGGTCATTAATTGTCCTATTATCAGAATTGAGTACACAGGATTCTTGCTTCTCTATTCTTGTGATACTTTACTAAGAATCATGTGTTCCACTTCCAGCCAGGTTAATACAAAAGATTTAAAGTCTCCATTCCTTTTATTGGCTAAATAGTAATTTATGGTATACATATACCACAGCTTCTGAGTTAGTGGGCATTTAGGCTGTTTCCACACTTCCACAATTGTAAATTGAGCTGTAGTAAACAGTCTAGTGCAAGTGTCCTTATGGTAATAGGACTTTTTTTCCTTCTGGGCAGACGCCCAGTAATGGGATTGCAGGATCAAGTGAGAGATCTAGTTTGAGTTCTTTGAGGATTCTCCATACTTCTTTCCAATAAGGTTGTATTAATTTGCAATCCCACCAGCAGGGTAAGTGTTCCCTTCTCTCTACATCCATGCCAGCATCTGCAGCTTTGAAATTTTGTGATGTGGGCCATTCTCACTGAGGTTAGATGATATGTCAGGGTGGTTTTCATTTGCTTTTCTCTAATAATCAGGGACAATGAGCTATTCATCTGTCTTCTACAGAGAAGATTCTATTCATTTCTCTTGCTCATTGATATAAGGGATTGTTGGCTTTTTTCATGTTGCTTAATATGAGTTCTCTGTAGATCCTAGTTATCAAGCTTTTGTCTGATTCAAAATATGTAAATATCCTTTCCCATTGTGTAGGTTGTGTATTTCCTTTGGTTGTTTTCTCCTTAGCCGTATAGAAGCTTTTCAGTTAATTAAGTCCCATTTGTTTATTTTTGTTGTTGCTGCAACTGCCAGGGAAGTCTTCTTCATAAAGTCTTTTTCCAGGCAGATATCTGCCAGTGTTTTTCCTATGCTTTCTTTGAGGATTTTTATCATTTCGTGCCTTAAATGTAGGTCTTTTATCCATCTTGAATCAATTTCTGTCAGTGGAAAAAGGTGCAGGTCCAATTTCAGTTTTTACATGTGGCTATTCAGTTCTCCCAGCACCATTTATTGAATAGGGATTATTTCCTTTAGTGTATGTTCTTGTCTAGTTTATCAAAGAGTAAGTGGCTGTAAGATGTTAATTTCATTTCCTGGGTTTTTATTCAGTTCCAGATGTCTAAATCTCTATTTGTGTGCCAAGGGCCATGCTGTTTTGACCACTATGACTTATAGGACAGCCTAAAGTCTGGAAGGGTAGTTCCCCCAGCTTTGTTTTCATTACTAACAACTGCCTTACCTATACAGGGTTTTTTCTGGTTCCATACAAAACAAAGAATTATTTTTTCCAAGTCTCGAAAGTACGATGTGGGTATTTTAATAGGGATGGCATTGAATCTGTAGATTGCTTTGGGAAGTATAGACAGCCAAAGTAATTATTAAGCAAAAAGAGAACAAAGCCATGGACATTATGTTACCTGACTTCAAAATATACTGCAAAGCTACAGTAACCAAAACAACATGGTACTGGCATTTTAAACAAGATGTGTGGACCAATGAAACAGATTAAAGAACACAGAAATAAATCTACACATTTATAGCAAATTGATTTTTAACATTGGTGCCAAGAATCTAAAATGGAAAAAAAAGACATTCTCATCATAAAATGGTCCTGAGAAATTTGATGTTCACATCAAAGAAAAATGAAACTACACTTCTCTCACAATACAAAAAAAATCAACTCAAAGTGGATAAAAGACTTAAATGTAAAACTTGAAATAACAAAATAATATAAGAAAATGGGAAAACCACCACGTGACATTGGATGAGACAATTTTTCTTGATAGATTCTAAAAGCCCAGACAACAAAAACAAAAATAGGCAAATGAAAATAAATCAAACTAAAATGCTTCTTTATAGCAAAGGAAATAATTTATAAAATTATTCTCTATAGAATGAGAGAAAATATTTGCAAACTACTTATGTAACAAAGCATTAATAATCAGAATATATAAGGAAGTGATACAATTCAACAGGAAAAGAAGGAGGAAAAAGCAAATAATCTAATTTAAAATGGAAAAAAGACTAGAATAGACATTTCTCAAAAGAAGCCATACAAATAAACAACAGGTATATAAAACAAGTTCAATATCATAATCATTAGAGAAATATAAATCAAAACTCTAATATCATCTCACTCCCATTAAAACAACTATTACCAAAAAGATAATGAAAAATAAAAAATTCTCGCATTGATATGGAGAAAAGGGTGCTCTTATACACTGTTTTGTGGTAATGTGAATTAGTACAGCCATTATGGAAAATAGTATGAAGGTTTTTCAAGAAAATAAAGATAGAACTACTATATGTTGCAGTAATGCTACTACTGGGTATGTATCCAAAGTAATGAAATCAATACATCAAAGAAATATCTGAATTTCCATGTTAATTACAGCACTATACAAAATAGCCAAAAGTGGAATCAATTTAGGTGTCCATCAACAGATGAATGGATAAAGAATATGTGGCATATATACACAAGGGACTACTATTCAGCCATAAAAAATACTGAAATTCTACTATTTATGGAAACATAGGTGAAGAACATTATGGATGACATTTTGTTAAGTGAAATAAACCAAGTACACAAAGATAAACTTGACATGTTCTCACCCATATGTGGAATACAAAGAAGTTCATCTTATAAAAGTAGGGTGTAGAATAATGGTCATCAGAGGCTGGAGAAGGCTAATGTTAAGGTTAGGGTTACAGTTACAGTTAGGATGTAGGAAGTGTCTGGCCAATGGTAAAAAGCTATAGGCAAACAGAAGAAATAAGTTATGGTGTTCTATTACAAAATAGCTAGAAGAGAAGATTTCGAAGGTTCTCACCACAAAAAGATGATAAATATGAGGTGAAGGTATGTTAAATATCTCAATTTGATTTTTACATAATGTATACATTTATTAAAATACTGCACTCTACCCCATAAATACGTACAAATATTATGTGTCAAAAAAAACTTAAATAAATTTAACAGACAATGAGTGCTAACTATAGCATAAGTAATGTCTGCAATACATTTACACATAATAAATAAGGAATCCTTAAAGATGTTAACCATGCAATCATTACACATCATCCTAAACTGAACTCAATTTATGTATCTCCCCAGATTGGTCCTACTGGTCCTCATTCACTTGTCCAATGGATAGCACCAGATACAATTTTTTTTTCAAATCACTGGGTCAATTACTGCTTTCAAACAGTTTTGAATGTCCAATGTAGACCCAAATAACTCTCCCAGGAATTCATAAACTGCTTATTAAAAATAGAAACCTCAACATGTGGGGTAACCATATCTATCCTTTCAAAATATACATGAAAAGAAAATTATGATAACATCAGTAGAAATATAGGGAATAGAATGTCCATATAAATACAAAAATGTTGAGTGAGTAAAGAAAAAAGAGCTGGAATTAACTACAAAAATAACAGTATAAATCCTTGAGCACATATTCAAACTTATCCATATATACATATTGATGGATATTAACTCTATCAAAATATAGTAGGTAGAATTCTAAGATGAGTGTGATACAACCTCCCCTCCTTGAGTATGGATAGAACTTGTAAATATGATGAGATATCATTTCTGTGATTGGTATACTAACTAGCAAAAGAGGCTTCACAGATATAATTAAGACTCACTATCAATTGACTTTAAAACAGGTATAGGGTCGTGTCTGTGGCTCAGCAAGTAGGGCGCCGACCCCATATACCAAGGGTGGCAGGTTCAAACCCGGCCCTGGCTGAACTGCAAAAAAAAAAAAAAAACCAGGTATACATTATCCAAGTGGGAATGAACCATCACACACATGTTTTAAATCTCAGTCAGAGTCAGAGAAGTCAGAAAGATTCAAAGCAAAAGAGATTTGACTTGGAAATACTCTCCACTGTTGGACAAGACCAATGTTGATCAAGTCCTTCTGCAGACAAGGTAAAATCTTGCCTCTGAATTAGGCCTTAGTGAAGAATATTTACAAAAAAGAGTGATTTTCAGCAGTTTACAATTTACCCCAGTCAACTAACAAAATAATGATCCCTGATGGTCATAATTAAAGCTGAAAGTGCAAGAAATACATAAATGCTTTCAGAGTCAAAATCTAAATATTTTAATGTAGTTTATAAATACATCTTATTTAACTTATTTTAATACATTGTTACTTCTATATTTATATGACTAAAGTAGCATCTTCTTCAGCCATGTCATGTAATAAAACAATATATTTATCTATTTGAACTCGAGTGCAAACCAGATATATAAAATACTGATTGAAAGAATTTGAGAAATATATACTTGGATCCCCTAGGTAAAGAAATAGAATATGAATATACACAACCCCAGGTCACATGATCCTTTAATGCTCACTCACATAATCATTACAAACAACATGCAGCAATAACAAAACTAGGAATAATGATGTGCAACATCTTTATTTTCATAGTTTCATACCTTATTGCAGAATCACTTGCTTTGTTACATGATGAGTGTACAGAGTAATAGAATACTAGAAGTTTCCACTAGTTGTTTCAAGTCGATTTGTTTCTTAGTTTTGAGAATTTCATTGGAATTTTCCTAAACTCACAGAGGCAAATACTCATGCAAGGCAAGAACGACATTTGTGTAATGAAGTATTACACTAGAGTGAAAAGCATTCCTTTTAAGAAGAAAGAGAGTGGTGATACAACAACAACACTCTTCACTTAACACATCCAACTATGAAGATCATTTTAAAGAAAAAGAATGGATACAAGATGTGGAATAGAACAAACTACAAAACCTACTGAAAGTACTCACATTAAATTAAAGAAAGAAAGATTATTTGGTCGCTGAAGATTGAAGATTAACGTTTATTTAGCAAATGGCAAGAAATTTCTCTGGAGATAATTAAATTGTTTCTTAGTAATAATTATTTTTTTCATAGATTTAAGCAATATGCAGGTCTTCATGATGTCAAAGTAAATAGTTGAACTGTTAGTGTTAGTGTTAATAGAGAGGCATATAAAGTCAACAGAAACTTATAAATGAAAGTTTTGACTTCATTTTTTTCTTTTTTTGAGATAAATATCACTCTGTTGCTTAGGCTGGCATGCTATGATGTCAGCCTGGCTCATAGCAACCTCAAAGTCCTGGGTTCAAGTGATCCTCCTGCCCCAGCCTCTTGAGTAGCTGGGATGTCAGGTGCCCACTATAACACCCAGCTAATTTTTCAGTTTTTAGCAGACACAGAGTCTTGTTCTTGCTCAAGCTGGTCTCAAACTCCTGAGCTCAGGGATCTTGCTGCCACAGCTTCCCAGAATGCTAAGATTATAGGCATGAGCCATCACACCTGGCCAATTAGCTTTAATTACTAAATAAAAAATGTACCAGTGTGGTAATGTTTTATATTCAAGAAAGTAATCCTTACATAAATAGTGGGCATTGCTCTAATTGGTTAAGTATGCTTTGTAAATTATGTCCACATTAATCCAGAATCAGTGGATTTATTCACAATAAATCAATATATTTATTACAAAAGCACTCTTCTTTATGGAATATTATAATATGTGTGGGGACATATACAGATATACATTGTTCAAAGATTACATGTGTGTGCAGTCATGGATATTTACTGTAGAAATAACATGTGCCCAAAGAGATAGCTCTATGTGTTAAGTTTAGGTTATAAAATAGTTAATTCTCAAATAAATTATCAAAGAATCAAAAAATATGTTAAAAAGAAGCATTTTGTATTAAAAATAGAAGCAAAGACTAGAAAATAAAAAGACCAAATATGTCTTCTAGTAAATAATATATGCACTAAAAAGGTTATTTTCCCAGTGTTAAATGCTCTGGAAAGAAAGAAAACAGACTAAAATATCAAAACGAAAAATCAGAATGCAGTTTACTTAATACCATAGGCTAACTCTTAATGAAAATCTACTATATTTCCTAGAATACTTAGATGAAATATAAAAAATGATGAGTAAATTATTTTTCAGGTGTGATGTATCTAGGAAAAGATCAGTGAAACAAAAAGAGTAATATCACAGCATTCAAACAGAAAATTCACATATAGACGGAAAAAAATCACAGTTTACATTGCATTCATGTTTAAAATCAAACATTACTTTTTCACATTTTGAAGATTTCTCCCCCTAAATATGGAAAGAAAAACAAGCCAGAGCTTTAATATAATATTTTTTTCCAACCTGGAACAGCTGCAAAAAAACAAATCTTGCTGGAGATAAGCTTAGTTATAAATATCAACATTCCCTTTAAAAAAGAGAGTCCAGTTTTCATACCATCTGCCTCTTTCTAAAAGGAAAAAATATGAAAATCATAAACCAGGACATCCTCATTTTAAAAAAGCATTTAAAAATGACTGTAGTAAAAAGGCTATGAACTATTCTGTACCCTTGCCTTTAAACTTGCCCTATTGATCAGAAAATGGGATTTTTGTGAAAGCAAACAACTTTATTCCACATATAAACTGCCTAAACAATTAATTTTTTAAAATTATCATTGTCCAACCTTTTCACCTTATTGGCCATAATGATAATCTCTTATTAGACTATATTTTTCCTTAATGGGCCAGACTCACTACCATTTATTTTTTTAATGATGTCTTTCACTTAACTCTACTTTTTCTAAAATATTTTGAGAGCCTATTCTAAAGACTTTCATGTTATCTCTTCTAGTACAAAAATCTAGTTTCCAACTGAACTAGACTAGCCCTTTAATACAGATTGAATCCCCTGCAAAAACCCTTCCTATGTCTCTCAATACAGTACTCCTTTTATACTTGAGTTGAATTTGTATTTTATCTTAAAGTCTTCTTTCTTCTTTTGCCCTTAATTATTTTTCATTCTTTGTTAATGACCTTGTGATTGCACATTTTAACTGTTCACTGTAGCAGATCATTACTACTTCAATAATTAAGTCCACAAACCATATCCATTATTTAATTCTTTAAAGTATTCACAAGAAAGAATTAATGCAAGATGGTCTACCAAATGGAGCAGTTCACCGTGATATGTTGGATACACCCACATAGATGACTATTCAGTTAGTAATACCGAGATTGCTTGAGGGACAGTATTAATGGAAGAAACTGAAGACAGAAAATCGGAATCTTCCATTTTAACTATATGAAGGTTGTCTGGAAAGTATCCAGCCTTCTACTATGACACATAGAGGCATATGCAGCTGAATTCTTTCCGGACAGCCCTTAATATATATGTTTAGTCAAATCCCCAAATTATAGTGGTAGGATTCTGAAAAGCTACTGAAACAAAGGTACATAGGGATCCCTCGCATAATTCACTCTCATTTTCATATTCACTTTTCTTTTTCTCATACACACATAAAGACATACCCATGTATAGCAAACAAATAGAATAAAACAGAATCTTTAATCATGAACATTTGGAATTACAGTGCAAAAACTGCTTAAATATATCCTTCAGAGCAAAAATACATTCTAGGAACTTTATTTTTTTATTCACTTTCATTCTATTTTTGCCATGGACCACCTTCACCCATGATTATAGAAAACAAAGTTCCTTTCCTTTGCAATTGGTAAATAACATTTAATTGCTTCCTTGGAACATTGTCTCTTCAGTATTTTAGGAGGGAGTAGAAGGAGCTATTCTCCACAGTAGTGGTCAATAATATTTAATCTCAAATTAATTATTTAAAATAAATAACCATTTTACAACAATCAATAATTCATTATTTTCATGACTTAATGTGACACTACCAAATGATATCAACAATTAGGTTATTGGTGGAGCAACAGCAAAGTTATTTTGCCTTATACCTATCAACTATTGGTTTAAAAATATTGAAAATCTTTTTAACATTAAATTTCATCTGCTGTTTATTTTCTGACTTCCCTTGACTAGAATATGGTACCACCAAAAGAGAATTTTTGTTTTTTAAACCAAAGAATCTCAAACAATAATGACAATGTCTGGCACATAGTATATATAGGTTTTTGAGTAAATATTCTACACCAGAAAATTACGTTTGCTTAAAAAAACATATTTGATGCTCAATTATTATAAACCTAATTAAAAATAAATTTTGAGTATAAAATATTATAAGCTATCTCTCTTTTATGAGAACATGAGCCTGATAAAGGGTAGGTTAACTCTTTCCTACTTTTTACTTTTCTGCTTTTGTCCCCTATTAGCTGTTAAACAAAGAGAGCTCATTTTCTATTCCTAAAATGGGTAAAGAATACTTGTCTCACATAGCTCTGTTGTAATGATTAAATAAAATAAATAAATCATGAAAGTGTTTCTTATGATAAAATAGTAAGTGCTCAATAAATATTAATATCATCACATCATGCAGGTTTAATCAGATACCACTGAGGCACTTCACAGCCCAAATAGTGTTTTAGAGATAAACAACCTGAACTTGACAATCTCACATTCATTAAATATCAGTGAGTTCCATTATAGTTAAGGTTCTTAGAAAGCAAGAATGGCCTTAGAATATACTATGCTTATTACAACTTAATTACATTTAAATTGTACAGTTTCTGCTATTATTTTATCTTATCATCTTCTCCCACCCACTAGCTAAGAAGCTTCAATAAAAAGTATTTTTGGATAACTTTAAGTATGACACATTATGTACAAGGTTGGACAATTAAGTTTGCAAACTCATCCTAAAAAAGGTACTACAAACTTCATTGCTGATTATCACTATAGTCACCAGATGACTTGACTGAATTAAGCATTCAAGTATGTAGCACTTCTACTGATGAGTTTGCAAACTTAATTGTCCAACCTTGTATGTTTCCTTATTGCTAACAAGTGTTGGAAATTCTATATTAAAGCAGTTCTTTTTACCTAGAACATCATATCTAACTATCAAGAAAACAATTACAAGGCTTACTAAAATATTTTTAAAACCCCACAATTTGAAGAGACAAGCAAGCATCAGAACCAGACATATCAGTGATGCTGAAATTATTAGACTTGGAATTTAAAACGTGTATGATTAAAATGTTTAAGTCTCTAACAGATAACGTAGCATACAGGGACAGATGGACAATGTAAGCAGAGAGATGAAAATTCTTGGAAAGAATCAAAAAGAAATGTTACAGGTCAAAAACACTTTCATCATTAATAAGAAATGCGTTAGATGAGTTTATAAGTAAATCGAACACTGGCCATGCAAAGAATGTCTGAGTGTAAGGATAAACCAATAGAAAACTCCAAAACTAAAAACAGAAAGAAAAAGGATTGAAAAAATTCCAGAACATATTACCCAAGGATTGGGGGACAATTATAAAAAATGTAACCCAAGCACAAAGGGAATATCAGAAGGATAAGAGAGAAATCAATTGAAATATTCAAAACAATGATTACTAAGAATTTCCCTAATATTAATGGCAGACCCAAAACAAGAGATCCAAGCATCTCAGAGAACCCCAAAGAGGATAAATGCCTAGAAACCTATATGTGGCTTATCATTTTCAAACTACAGAAAATGAAAAATAAAGAAAAAAATCCTGAAGTAGAACCACCAATAGAAGAACAAAGATAAGGATTACATATGATTTTTCCTTGAAACCACATAAGCAAGAAGACAGTGAAGTGAAATATTTAAAACATTGAGAGAAAAAAAAAAACACCAACTTAGAATTTTTCCCTCCAAAAGTGAAGAATACATTTTCAGAAAAGCAAAAACTAAAATAATGTGCTACCAATAGTCAGGCCTGCAAGAAATATTAGAAGAAATTCTCTGGAGAAAAGGAAAATAGTATAGATCAAAACCTTGGATCTACATAAAGAAAGGAGGAGCATCAAAGAAAAAGTAATGAAAGAGAAAAACAAAAACTTTTATTTTTCTTACTGATAATTCATCTAAGAGATTAATGGTTTGTTTAAAATAATAATGCCAATAATATATTCATATGTTATATTAATATCTAAGCTTATATATATAATTATGTAGAAAGGAAATAAATGATAGTAATGATACAGGGACAGAAAGGAGAAATGTGGGTTTTGTATTACTCTGAAAGACTCCTACTACCTGTGAAGTGGTATAGTGTTATTTGAATGTGGAGTTGAATTATTTGCAAATGTATAATAAAAATTCTAAGGCAACCACTAAAAAAGTTAAAAAAAATGTACAATAAATTTGATAAAAAAGAAGAGAAAATGAAATCCTATAAAATGCTCAATTAAAAATGTAAAAGGCAGAAAAAGAATGGAAGACAAAAGTAGGAACTAAGACAATGGCAAAGAATAAAAAGTAGTAACAGATATGGTAAACATTAAGACATACTGATAGAAAACAGTATGTGAAAAATGTCCCACATCATTATGTCATCAGAAAAATGCAAATACCACTGAGACACCACTACACACCAAAATGTTAGAATAGCCAAAATCTAGAATACTGACAATGTCAAATGCTGTCAACGGTATGGAACAACAGGAACTCTCATCACTGTTGGTGGGAATGCAAAACTGTAAAGCCATTTATGGAAGACAGTTTAGAGAGTTCTTACAAAACTAACCATATTTTTACCATATGATACAGTAACTGATTTTTGGTAGCTATTCAAAGGTACTGCAAACTTATGTCTACACTAAAACCTACACATGGATATTTATAGCAGATTTATTCATAATTTCCCAAACCTGGAAGCAACCAAGATGTCCTTCAACAGATGAATGAATAAAAGAACAATTATACCTACAAATAATGGAATATAAATTCACTGCTAAAAAAAAAAAAAAAGAGGTATCAAGCTGTGAGACATGGTAGAAAGTGATAGGCATTTTACTAAGAGAAAGAATCTAGTCTGAAAAGGCTACACACTGTATGATTCCAACTATATGACACTCTGAAAAAGGCAAAACTATGGAGACAATAAAAAGATCAAGAATTGATAGGGTTTGAGAGGTAGAATAACAATGAATACATAGAACACAAAAGACTTTGAGGGCAGTGAAAATACTCTGTATGACACTATAATGGTAGAAACATGTCATCATTATACAGTTTTCCCACAGAATGCACAACACCAGGGTCCACCATTGGACCGTAATGCAATCTATGGACTTTGGGTGTTAATGATGACAGTGTAGCTTCATCAACTGTAATAAATGAACTGCTTTGGTGGAAGCTGTTGATAACATGAACAATACATGTGTCCAGGAGGAAGATATATGGGAAATATTTGGACTGTCCTCTCAATGTTACTGTAAACTTAAAACTGCTCTTTAAAATGTCTTTTTTTTTAAGTCTATTATTAAAAAATGATTTTATGAAAGTACAGGATAATTACTTCACTAGTTTTAGAAAATTTTCTTTTGTTATGAAATGATTGAGATTTCATTATCATAGTAACCAAAATTCTTGGCCAGGAGCTAAATTGTATCTCATGAGCCCTTCTAATGGAAATGGCATATAAAAATACTTATAAGGTGTATATTTTCAAATTATGACTGAATTCTAAACAATTTAAGAGAAAAAGCAACTGAGTGTCCCAAAGCAATTTTCTCAGTAAAATGAGTAATCTATTTTTTTACAAGCACATACCACTGCCCCAACTCCACTATATCCCCCATTTGACTAAGTAGACATCCCACCTTACACAGCTGCCCTTAAGTCCCCCATTTATTTTACTCTGGGTACATGAACTTATTTTCCCAAGTCACAAAGAGAATACAGGCCATCAGGGAAGAATCAGACACTTAGCAAGCTTGCTCTAACTCACTCTCTCACACATATCAACACACACACACAAATCCATGGACACATCCACAGACATGAATACTGCTGGCATCAGGACTTCCACTTTGATCTCAGTATTGTAAGGGTCCTGCATTCTGTACACAGGAGACTAGACCCATATGCAATCTCCCTGTCTTTTTCCATTTTGCTCTTCTCCTTTATTTCTCCTTTGCCATTGCCTCCGTCTGGAACCTCACTTGCGTTACCACACTAGGATTATAATAGATCTCATTATTTTTAGACTTTCTCTTCTTAAATCCAACCCCACACTGCTTCCAGAATAAGTAATCTCTCACAATTTAAATTTAATAGAGAAATTCCTCTGAAGTGTATCACATCATTCAATGTCTCCCTGTTTCCTTTAAGATCTAGTTCTAACCCCATAGTTTGGTATAACCTAGCATATGCTTTTTCTCCCATCTTTTTACCCATCTTTATCCCACATACACAAATAGTTCTCCAACCATTTTTAATGATACATAATTCCCTGAAATTACAATGATACATAACATCTTTATTGTCTTTGCCCATGCTCTTCCTTTCTCTGAAAATGCTTTTAAATACTTCTTTACCTGAATATCTTATACTCTATCTTTAAATCAATAAAAAGATATGGCTGTCATCAATTCAACTCATTAATCTTATGATTCCTCTTTCCCTCTGGGTAGAAGGCAGTATTGCAAATCATAGTCCCTCATTTGAAATTAAGTGATTTCTTGACTAATGAAGCTCTAAACACCAGTGCATAATGGAGTATTCTCCCCTCCCACTGCTGAAGTGATCATGGAAATGCATCCGATAAAGAGCCTTTGATGTCCTTTGATGTCTTGAGTCCATGAGCTTTCTTACTAACTCATTTTGGGCATTTAGTTTGTGTGACCAATGTTAACTAACATCAAGATTTGGGAATGTTTATTCTTATAGCATAACCTAGTCTATTCTGACTTACACAGAGGGTTGCTTTTTCAGGAAGTCTTTCATGAGATTAACATAGTCTGATTAATTGCTGATTCTCCAGTGATGATAGCATTCTATTCCTGCTTTTATTATAACATAACACTGTAACAAAATGGCTGCTGTAATTATTTATTTCCTTTTCAAATTGTACTCATGAAGGCAGCAACTTTAACCCTGGATTTTCACCCCGAGAATCATGCCCAGCTTATAGTAAGTGCTTAGAAAAGTTTACTGAATTAACCATTTATTCATATAATCACTTATCAAGGACTAGAGGCTACTCCAGTTGCCAGAGAGATTAAAAAAACAGAGCAAATAAAAATCCCTGCCCTCATATATACTTAGGAAGGATAATGACAATCAGCCAGACAAATAATTAGAAAATATATAGTTTATTAGATAATGATAAATGCTATATAGCAGAGAAAGAATTTAAAGCATGGGATAATGGCTAGATAACAACTTATTTAGAAGGTGACCTTTTAATAAAGATCTAAATCAATGTAAGGAAATTTGCCAAACAGATACTGAGGAAAAGAGTAATTCAGCAGAAAGAACAGCAAGTACAAAAATCCTAAGATGGGAAAATGCTTGGCATGTTCAAAGAACAAGGGAACCAGTATGCCTGAGCAAATAAAAAAGGATGTGAAGAGTTTAAGATGAAATTAGAGAAATAGCAAAGGCCCAAATATGTAGAGACATTTAGAGCAGTTTATGAGCTTTTTCAGTTTTTATCTTGTGTACACTGTAAACTCATTCAAGAGCTCTGAGTAGAATGAGGAGTGGTAGAGGACACACAAAGATGAGATCAGAGATATAGTAAGGGTCCATATTCTCTCATTTTATGCCATCTCTTTCCGTGATACCTGAGAAATGTGGATATATCAATTAACCAAGAATTTAATAATAAGAATTAAAATAGATAATAAGAAGAACTGAATAAGAAGAATTTAAAATAATGCTGAATAACTCATATTGTAAGATGATACTAATCTGTTCATTAACTACTATGCAGAAATAGTGATTAAAACCACTATATAAAAAAATAAAAAATATATATATAAAAAAAAATAAAAAATAAAAAAAAACCAATATATAAATACCAAAATATTGCAATGTGCCAAAGTATAGTAATGTACTAAGTATCAAGAGAGACTAAGCATTTTATATACTAACAAATCTTAGTAGACAATACCACTACTCAATTTAACATATAAATCAGATATATATTTATAGCTCTGTAAGTCTTGCTTCATTTACTTGCATTTGCCCAAATACTACAAACAGATACAAGTGAAAACATATCCTCAATGTAAGAACAAACTATGTTTCGAACCCAGGTTCATTATCAGAAGCAAACAACCCAAAACAAGACAAACAAAGAGATAGAAAACAAACCACAAATCAAAACTCCTTTTGCCAAATGTTAAATCAAATAAACATACCTTGCGCTGTGTCCTGGATGCTGCCAAGTCTGAACTCTGGAGAGCTGCCAAGAGGCAGGATGTTTCCAAAGGCAGAATCTTTACTGAGGAAACTGTGCTCGCGTTATTGGCAAATTCAATTCCAGATACCAAAAATAAAATTCTTGGTTGTTTTTTCTTACTAGAATTCAAAATGGAACATAAGGAAATAGTAAATGGATGATCTCAAGTTCGCCAATTGTCCACAAAATAAAATAACAATGAGAGCATTTCCAAAAGGTGTTTCTCAGTTTGTCGATTCTATTATCCATTCAACTCAAATATACTTGAGCAATATTTAATATTATGCCCCTCTTTAACAAGGCACATTTTCATGATTTTTGGCGCTGAGAAGTCTTATCATAAAAAAGCCTATTTAAGTTTACTTGACCATTGGGTGTCCCAAACACTTACCTGAAAAGTAACAGGCAATGGTTCCAACTATTCTGAAGTGTGAGTATAAAGAGATTGATTTGAAATTATTTTCTGTTATTTAGCTTGTATAGAGTTGACTTATAAAAACTATTATATTTATTCAATCATAAATTTTAAGCACATATTACCTTCTAAATGTCCATTATAAAAGCAATAAGAAACAATAATCAAGTATTTCATGATTATTCATTTTTGTACAATGAAGATTTACTGAATACCTACTATATACCATGGGCCAATTTTATCTAGAGTTTTATGCTGCAATTGCTTTCATAGAGATAAGATTATCACATTTAAATAAGCATTAAATGGCTTAATACTTCTAAACCATTGTCTAGTCCTAATATTAATCCCCAAATTAACCACAAGTATTTGAGAACACAAACTTTACTAATTCTGATAAGATCATCAAAAATAGGTATCTATTTTTAGTCCATTTTAAGTAGTGATAATAATCTAAGTCAATACTCATAATATTAATGAACAGTCTTCTTTAGCAAATGGTGCTGCAAAAGAATAAAGTTGGATCATTACCTCACACCATAAACAAAAATTAACTCAAAATGTATCACAGAATTAAATGGAGACTAAAACTATTATATAAAACAGAAGAAAACTTAAGACCAAAACTTTGTAACTTTGAGTTAGATAATAGTTTCTTAGATACAATGCAAAAAGCATAAGCAATAAAATAAAAAGATAACTGGACTTCATCAAAATAAAATCTCCTGTGCTTTAAAGAACATGATCAAAAAAGCAAGAACACAATCCACAGATTGTTCAGAGAAAATATTTGCAAATCATATATATGAAAATTGTTTTGTACCCAGAAAACATGAAGAATTCTCATAGCTCAAGAACAAAAAAGTTCAATAATCAATATGGGCACAGTATTTGGGGAGAAATTTTTCCAAAGAAAATATACAAATTGCCAATAAGCAAGTGAAAAGTGCTCAACATCATCAGTCACTGGGGAAAATAAAATCAAAACCATGATGAGATCACTCTTCACTTCTACCAGGACTACCATACCAGAGGAGAGACAATACCAAACTAGGTAAAAAAATGTGGAACAACCATAGCCTTTCACACATTGTTGGTGGGAAAGTAAAATGGTGCAGTCACACTTTGGAAAACTGCTTGGTACTTCTTCAAATATCCAAACATTCTTAGGTATATACTCATGACAGGGATGGGGAACCTTTTCATTTGGAAGGCTACATTAATTTAGTTACATTCAAGAAACTTCAATTACATATACTTAAAAATATATATTATCATGTAAAAATCTAATTTGCAAGTAATAATTTCAAAAAATGAAAACAGTTTTATTAATTTTAAAGTTAGTTAACCTTTTAATGACTTTTTGTGTCTACTTTTTGTTGGAAAGCATTTGAAATTTGGCTGCAGCATGGAGGTCTGCAGTTTCAATTGATTCTCTAGATGGGTATCAGACATTTGTGACTTAAAGGATGTCTTGATTAGGGTTAAGTAGGAGAATGTAGATTCACAGCAATTAAGTGGTTGAAAAACAAGAAAAAATTGGGAGGGCATGTTGCTGACAGCATGTGTATTCTACTATATTTTTCCATTTTTCAATTGGATCTTTCTTAGCATTAATAATGACTTTAAAATATCATCCACTGAGAGCTTAGTTAATTCCATCTGTAATTTTTTAGGTGGCTTGGTGATATCAACCAGGTGATGCTGAAATGCTAATTTAGTGTGATATTATGATTCTCAAAGTCAGGGAAACTTTCATTATATTCTCCAAATAATAGGTCGGTAACATCTGCACATTCTTCAAATGATTCACATACAGGGCAGACATAAAGTTCGTGTGCAATTTACTATGTTAAACTATTTTGAATTGCACACAAACTTTATGTCCACCCTGTGTATCATCCTGTTCATGAATGACATTTTGTAAATGGGGAAGCTGTTCATCTGAACTTTCTTTTGAAGAACTGTTTTGAAATAAAGGTAGCTTTTTATGAAATGCTTGCAGAACCTATATAGACTTAGTTTTTACCTTGCAAGGAAATATTCACATCATTTGATTTGACGTGGTATCACACTGAAATGCTGCATTTCTACAGATATCTTTTAATAATTCACATTGATGACTCTATTCTTCTTAAAATTTAGGTATATATTCTCACAGATATAAAATTTTGGCTAACATCTGTCCCTGTGATTCCCAACACACTTTAGAATGATATGACAAATCTTAACTGAACTCCTCACTGCTCAACTTTTACATGTTACAAAACTAATGATGCTACCTTGCCTTTGCACAAATGTATCAATAGTTGCCAATACTTTTAACTTGTTTCAAAGTGTCACTTAAAAGAGCAGCTGTGCTACAGAGATTTTGCTGATACAAGATACAATGAAAAAAAAATGAGAGCATGTGGATCTGTTAATATGTTTGTTTTTTGTGTGTGTGCAATAAACCCTTCATGTTTTACTGTCATGGAAGGGCATCATCTGTACCTATACTGACTAAGTTTACCACATGCAGTCCAACTTCATGATGTTTATCTTGAAAGTTATTGAAGATATCTATTCCCCATATTCTGTTCCCAAGAATGCTCAAAGTGAGTAAATCTTGGTAGCAAAGAAAACCTTTTGTTATGACCCAGATGAAGTATAAAATCTGCACTGAATCAGTAACATCATTTGGTCCCTCTAAAGCAACTGAATCATATGTATTTTCCTTTGGAAATGTTTCGTGAAGTCATTCTATTAAGTTGAAGGACAATTCACTCTGCTAATTGGTTATGGATCTCTCTGAAAGAGGCAGTTGTCTTTTGTACTTTTAAAAAGTATCATAGTTTGGGTGGCTCCTGTGGCTCAGCGAGTAGGGCGCCGTCCCCATATACTGAAGGTGGCGGGTTCAAGCCCGGCCTCGGCTGAACTGCAAAACAAAAAAATAGCCGGGCGCTGTGGTGGGCGCCTGTAGTCCCAGCTACTCGGGAGGCTGAGGCAAGAGAATCGCTTAAGCCCAAGAGCTGGAGGTTGCTGTGAGCAGTGTGACGCCATGGCACTCTACCCAGGGTGATAAAGTGAGACTCTGTCTCTACAAAAAAAAAAAA